>WAAF01016070.1:7406-20473 GCA_013400475.1 Tricholaema leucomelas
GAAGATGCTCAGAGGGCTGGAGCACCTCTGCTATGAGGACAGGCTGAGAGAGTTGGGACTCTTCAGCCTGGAGAAGAGAAGGCTTCGAGGAGACCTTAGAGTGGCTTTCCAGTATCTGAAGGGAGCCTACAGGAAAGCTGGGGAGGGACTATTCACAAGGTCTCGTAATGTCAGGATGAGAGGGAATGGGTTTAAGCTGGAAGAGGGGAGATTTAGACTGGATGTTAGGAGGAAGTTCTTTACAGTGAGGGTGGTAAGACACTGGCACAGGTTGCCCAGGGAGGTTGTGGATGCTTCCTCCCTGGAGGCGTTTAAAGCCAGGCTGGATGAGGCCTTGAGCAACCTGCTCTAGTAGGAGGTGTCCCTGCCTATGGTAGAGGGTTGGAGCTGGATGATCCTTGAGGTCCCTTCCAACCTAAACCATTCTATGATTCTATGATAAATTAATTTAACAAATTCCACCTAGCAACAAGAAGTATCAATATGTTCTATCTTCTGTTCTCCTTTGACTCCCTCAGATCTAGCCACTGAAAAATCCTGAAGCAATTACTGCATTCAAATCTCAGCACTGGCAATAATATTTTATTTTCCTTAAACAAATCTTTTAATCACTTCTTTTTTTTGTCTCTGAGGTGAAGAGAATTGAGCATTTAGATGAACGGACATTTTGCCAAAGAATTCCTAGCTGAATCATAGAATAGTTTCTGTTGGAAGGGACCATAAAGGTATCTAGTTCCAAACTCCTGCCATGGGCAGGGACACCTTCTAGTAGACCAGATATCTCAAGGTCCCACTAAACCTGACCTTCAACAGTTCCAGTGAAAGGCTATGCACAACTTCCCTGGGCAGTGTTCCACCACCCTCGCTGTGAAGAATTTCTCCCTAATATTCAATATAAATCCACCCTCTTTCATCTCAAAGCCTTCCCTCTTGTCCTATCACTACAAACCCTTGTGAGAATTCCCTCCACAGCTTTCCCACAGACCCCTTTGGGTACTTCAAGGCTGCTAAAAGATCTCCCCAGAGCCTCTTCTTTCTTAGGCTGAAGAGCAATACCTGACAGGTGGCCTAGGTTTTTGTGTTTTTAATATGAAAGCCTTTTATCGTCTCCCCTGCCCCCATGCCTTTTACTGACCTAATCGTTAGTAGTCTCTCCTGTGTTGATATTTCCCTTGATTAAAATTAGGTGTACTAAGAGGGATGTTTGGGACTATCCTGCCTTTTTAATCTTTCTATTTTAAGGATTAGCCACATCTGAAACCTCTACTGTTACACCAACTGTAGCAGTGTTATATCTCAGAGGACTGAACAGCCACTTGGGCAGAAGCATTTTTTAACCTGGTCTGCTAGGGTATGTATAAGACAGTAATCACTCCATCATCCAGGCTGAGAATTAGAAGAGGCATTAAATGAAGGCACAGAGGGAAAATTCAGTATAAAAGTCTAAAGGGACATCAACATTCTATGCATAGCTGATTGGTTAAGTAAGACTTTGTAATATTTCTGTATGCATCTTCTCTGAATCTCTGAACATTCATACTCGGTTCCTGAAGTGTCCTGTAGTTTGAACCAATTGTGAAGGCAAAGAATTTGCACTATTGTTTATAAGGAAATCTTGGATGTTAAATTATTGAACACAAAATGCTTCACAGAATGTTAAGGGCTGGAAGGGACCTGCAGAGTTCATTAAGTATTATTCTGGATTTAGCCAATGTGAGGATGTTCACACACTTTGTTGCATCATTTGCAAAGTGCACCAACTTCTCCTCTGTCTCATGTAACAGGCAGTGACATAAGTCCTAGTGCCTTGATTTCTTCCCATGGGAATAACAAAGCCTTGGACACACCTGTGTAGCTACAATTACAAAGAGCAAGAGATTATATAGCTGTCTCTGCAGGTTCATCCTAGATTCTGGACTTGACTTTGAGGCCTGGTTTTAAAAAAAGTGACCTTGCTCAGATTGCTTTGTATTTTAATTAGACTTGTAAATAACAGTTCTAGAAAAATGAAAGGATATTTACATCAATAATATTGAGTCATGTTTTTGTCTTACAGAGCTTTCATTATCCATAATGGGAAGGGTGTGGGTTAGTAAAATCTGAAAGTAAAATACAAACATGCATAAAACCCAAAAGGAAACCCAGTACAATTTTAAACAAACAAACAAATGAAGCAAAACAGAGCTAAACAGAGCAAAACAACATCAGAAATACCGGGGATTGAATGAAATAAAGCTGTCTCCTGCTAGTTTTCCAGATGAAGCTCTCCTCTTCCCCTTTTTTGTTTGTAGTGATGAAAGAAAGGTTTTTTATCCTATTGCAGTAGCTGGTCACAAGTCATGAGAATGCTCTTGTCAAATCCAGAAGTCTAGAGTAGAGAGGAAGCAGACGTATAATCAACCCCTTTCTGCCACATGTATGATATCATGGGTTTATTTCTAGTTGGCTGGGGTTTTGTTTCTTTCTTTCTTTCTTTTAATCTCTTTATCTGTTGGTCCCTTTATCATAACCATCCACACTGTGGATAATGTAAGTCCAACTGTATCAAAATGCTCTTACTTTCAGAGGCTTGTAGGCTCTCTTCCACTACAAAGGTTTTTGTTTATCTGATGCCAGTCACTACTTCATTTCTTAATCCCTCCTCAGAAGTATTTTACCTGGTTTATTTATGGAACATTGGTCAGTGAGGCGTTGCTAGTCTGATCTGAAGAGGCTGTTACAGGGTTTATTGCATGTCTCAAATTTCAAATAGCTTGCATTATATTCACCAGAGAAGACCTCTTAAAAATCAAGTACAATTCAGAATAGACGCTTTTGAAAATGTTTTATTTTATATTCTATTGATACTAAAAAGAAGGTTGAAGGAGAGGAACTTGACAATGAAAATAAGTACTTTCCCAAAGTACTACTCAAAATATCAGTACAATTTAAAATGGAAAGAAAATAAAGCTAAAATGAAGATTATTTTATAGGTATTACATTACCTGTGATTTTTTCCTGGTTTATTATTCCACAGAAGACAGATATTTTGCATCCTCTAGTCACCACCACTACTATATTTCTTAATTTAAACAGCATGTTTGCAATATGCCCCTTGTTAAGAGAACATTTTTGTCTTGGTTTAACAAACCATGTGTTCAAAATAACTTTAGAAAACATCCTTGCTTCTATTAAGAAAAACATAAATATTTGAGCAATCATTCCTAACAAATTAGTGGAAAGAACAATTTGTGTAGAGAGCTTTATAAAGATACTTTTCATAGAATCATAGAATGGTTTAGGTTGGAAGGGACCTCAAGGATCATCCAGCTCCAACCCCCCGCCATAGGCAGGGACACCTCCCACTAGAGCAGGCTGCTCAAGGACTCATCCAGCCTGGCTTTAAACGCCTCCAGGGAGGAAGCAGCCACAACCTCCCTGGCCAACCTGTGCCAGTGTCTTACCACCCTCACTGTAAAGAACTTTCTCCTAACATCCAGTCGAAATCTCCCCTCTTCCAGCTTAAACCCATTCCCCCTCGTCCTAACGTTACTAGACCATGTAAATAGTCCCTCCCCAGCTTTCCTGTAGGCTCCCTTTAGATACTGGAAAGCCAGTATTTTTTTTTGTATGATGAGATTCTTTCTAATGTTTCTGTAGTCAAACTACAGAGCAAAAAACTTCTCTGTTGTAATCCATGTGAAGGTAACTGAGAAGTTTTACATCTGAATTTGGTGAATGTAGTGCGCAGCCACATTGCACAGCTGCAATGTAAAGCAAAACTAGAATTCATTATTTCCTCCATGTACCTCCACAGATTTTTTTATGCTGTACTCATTCCCTTCCCCTTTAACAGTTTTGACTTGTCCTGGTCCATATTTTCCAGAGTATGACAAGGAATTTTTCTGGATGTGAGATATGAATTGCTGGGAAATGAGGAATAAAATATATGAACCTGAGAGAAGAGATATTTACTGATTGACTAGACAAAACACAAAAAGGAAGCACAAGAAGGTATACTGTGAATGCTGTCTTACTCTTTAACAAAATTTATCTTTCATGGTAGGGTTTCATATAGGAGTGTAACATTTTAAAGGGATCTTAATGACTAATTCGGGAAGAAGTCAGTAAGGTGGTCTGTGTCATAAAATAAAGCAGAAGACATATAGAAGAAAGCTTTTAAAAGTTAGTTTTTTAGTTAATACCATGCTTGAAGTAAACTTTTTTTGGACTCTGTCTTGAACGTATCTAATTCAGGATGAACCAAAGAGGACAGGCAGAGATTTGTAGATGAGCTCATTATTCAAGAATAGATGAGAATGAAAATGTGAAGAATTGCAACTCTGTGATGGTTTGGGTGTTCCCCGCCCCACCTCCTACCGCCCTCCACTTTGGAAATCACCCAGTCTACACTCAGCTGGCTCTGGAAATTGAACGAAGCTTATATTTACAGCTAGCACAATATACAAGCAGATATTTACAGTCATATATAGAAATATACAAGGTAAAAGGTAATACAGAACACAACAGCCCTCCCAGAAACCTGAGTCCCCAGGAGGGGCTTCCAACCACCCCTTCACCTTACCCCTATCCCTCTCAACCTTACCACAGTCCCAAGGAAGAATGGAGGTTCGGCCACAGGGTTAGGAAGCAAAGTGGATTAGTCAAAGAAATGGCAGAGAGGGGTGAGGTTAGACATGCAGCTCAGCCAGTTCTCCAGCAGAAGTCAGTGCCTTATCACCTTATCTGTTTTGATTCTTGTTCTTATACATCTCAGTAAGCCAGTGAGTGAAGTAGACATCATCCTTGTTTGTCTTCCACAGCCTGTAACCTAATTCTTCTCACCAAAACATTCTAGCTAAGCTCAAACTAGCACAAGCTCCAAAGATCAACAAAAATGTCAAACAAAACTTTGGCAGCAGAAGTCTGAACAACTAAGGAGATAGGCTTAACTTTCAGAAACAGGCTGAAAACATTTAAATGTTAGTAGGATGTGATTCTTCACTCGGCACAGGATATTTTTTGAAATATTTAGTCAAGTAACTTCCAACTTACAGTTGTACTTGGGAGTCTAAACTGTGTGTGAGAGACAGGAGAGAAAAGATGGCCCCTGAAGATGTCTCAGGCTCTGTGCCCAGATTCTTGATATGAATCTTTTACACTAAGAATAAATTATTTTAAGATACTTCATAAAACCAAAACAGAAAGCATAAATACATTCTGAAAACCTTGGCCATATGGAAACACCCAAGTAGACAATATCTACAAAGGAATAAATGTCTATGAATGATATTTAAACATTCCTTTTACATTGGCATCTCCTTTACAAGTTTGAGAAGACAGAATTGGTGGCCTGAATTTTATTACCAAGTTAGTATTCTCCACTCTGGCTAGTACAAGGTTACCTGGTGGCCTAGTCCATGTGATTTCCAAGTTGCAGAATACAAAGAAATAATGTGTGAAGATTTTTGCCTTTAAAGATAGAGCTTTGTCCTGAATCTTGAACAGCACTGAAGATTGTGTGCAGTTCTGGAGCCCCCAACACAAGAAGGACATGAAACTGCTGGAGCGGGTCCAGAGGAGAGCCACAAAGATGATCAGAGGGCTGGAGCACCTCTGCTATGAGGACAGGCTGAGAGAGTTGGGGCTCTTCAGCCTGGAGAAGAGAAGGCTTCCAGGAGACCTTATAGTGGCTTTCCAGTATCTGAAGGGAGCCTACAGGAAAGCTGGGGAGGGACTCTTTATACGGTCTAGTAATGTTAGGACAAGGGGGAATGGGTTTAAGGTGGAAGAGGGGAGATTCTGACTGGATGTTAGGAGGAAGTTCTTTACAGTGAGGGTGGTAAGACACTGGCACAGGTTGCCCAGGAAGGTTGTGGATGCTTCCTCCCTGGAGGTGTTTAAAGCCAGGCTGGATGAGGCCTTGAGCAGCCTGCTCTAGTGGGAGGTGTCCCTGCCTATGTCAGGGGGTTGGAGCTGGATGATCCTTGAGGTCCCTTCCAACCTAAACCATTCTATGATTCTATGATTCTATGATTGTGGGGGTTATGTATGTACTAGTTTGTAATCTAAGTACCATAGATACACATAGGTGAATGAATACAAAAGTCCCACAGCTAAACAGTGGAAGTTTTTATGATCTTTGAGTGAAGTGCTGGTTATAACATCTGATATAGAATCATAGAATCATAGAATCAACCAGGTTGGGAGAGAACTCCAAGATCATCCAGTCCAACCTATCACCCAGCCCTAGCCAATCAACTAGACCACAGCACTAAGTGTCTCATCCAGTCTTTTTATATCCACTTAAATACAGGAAAGTCTCTGTGGATTCCCTATCCAGCTGCTGTGAAGGTAAAGACTGAGGAGACATCTTAATCATCTATGGTGTATTTTCTCTTTGCTGTCATAAATATTATGGTGGAGCAGGTCCTTAACATTTTGTTAAAAGGAAAATTACAAAGTGGTGCTAACAGGGGTTAGAGGACAGGAAGAGTACAGAGGCATAGCACTGAAGGTGAGAAAATTATTAAATTAAAAAGGGATTTTGGAATCCTTGTTTGGCAAATGTTATCCCAGTGCTAGGAAGGTGATATGAAGGAGGTGTGAAGATGTTAGTACATTCAAGAGGAGTATGTGAAAGGTTGTCTGTTGAAGAAGAATCCCCTTTTTGTAGTGTTGCATTCTGCCTTAGTGAAGCAAGGGACTGTTTTGCCGCTCAGCTCTATTTCTGACTCATCCTCAGAGGGAGCAACTAACCTAGTACAGGGTGTCTGTTAGTTTCACCAGAAAGATGCAAACTCTAGTTAAGCCTTCTAGAGCCAGAAATTGTATCTATCCTGCATACTGCATGTTCTTTTTCCATCTCTGTCGTAATTCATCAAACCATGCATTTCTCCTTCTTTAGAATGTATAGGATGCCCCAGGACTGCAACAGCTAATGTCATAATAAAAACAGTTTCCGGTTTGCTTCTGAGTGTTGTAGATACCAGTATAGTGATCGGCTTCCAAAAACGGAAGACCTTTTTATCCAGCTGTGTCATCCTAATCCCTTTGTTGCTATGACTGGAATGATGTTGTGATGAGAATGTCTCGTGATGTTCAGGATAAGTAAACTGCATTCGTAAGATTCTGATAAAATGGAAGATAATCCAATATACCTCTCTGTAGAATATGACCTCACAGTAATTCAAGGTTTGGAAAAGGTTTTAAAACTTTTAAGTTCTTCACCTTACTTACTGCCTTGCCAGTTATGCTTATGTAAATTGAATGTATTCTCATTTAGGGTACTGTGTTGACAAGTCTTTCTAGGTGTAGGAAAATCTTTAAGGAAAGCAAGCCACCTCTAATTACATGAAGCTTCAGGCAACTATGACTTGGGGAGGAAGGAGCAGAATGATAAAACTCAAGAAAACTCCCCTAGATTCCTATTTCCTCATTTCAGGAGGAAAAAGATACTTCTTAAATATTTGGATGCTGACATAAACTTCACCAAAGACAAGTCAGACGAGAACACAAACATAGATAGCAGAGTCACTTTATGGGCTTTGTGGGCTACACTTCTCTCTAACCTGACCTGCTGTCTTTGTGACTAACTAATTCACCTGCTTCCTAAGCCCCCTGACTGACCCTCCATACTACCTTAAACATAAGGCAAGGTAAAGTTGAAGGGTGGGAGGGAAGGTGGAAGGGCAGTTGGGAGCCCCTCCTGGGGATTCAGGTTTCTGGGAGGGCTGCTGTGTTTCTGTATTACCTCTTAACTTGTATATTTCTATATATAACTGTATATACTGTAAATATCTGGTGTATATTGTGCTAAGCTGTAAATATAAAGCTTCATTCAATTTCCAGAGCTGCTGAGTCTAGCCTGGGTGATTTCCAAAGTGAGGGGGGTGAGGGAAGGGGGTGGGTAACACCCAAACCATCACAGATGTTCAGATAGTAAATCACATATTTGAACTGCTAATCATAACAGGTTGAGCATGTAATTTATAGATTAAAAAAGGAGGTATTTATAACATACACACACACCATCCACTGTATACTTAGTCTGCTACCATTTCCAAAGCACTTGTCACAGTCTTGTCTAAGCTTTGTACAGAATTAAAACACTGGCATAGATATTTCAAAAGTAGTAATTAGTTGTCCTCCTTATGCCAGATAAAATAATAAGCTGCTGTTTCTGGAGAAAAGTGACAATTACACTCCTGCGCTCGTTTTGGTGAGAAGCTGTTGTTTTATAATCCTTCTTTATTGCTTTCACTCTGGTCTTTTGGGAAAGCTTGAGTGACAAAGCAGGTCTTACAAAATAATCTAAAGGCGATGGCTTTCCTTAAATCTAATTTTGGAAGATATTTCACAGTCTTGGACTTACACCTAGCTGTTAAATGTAGTGCACTTGCTAATCACAGGAGAAGAAAACATTGAATCTGTGCCAGAGCACTGCACTGGAAAGGCTACAGATTTTCAGCAGAAATAAAGCAAAGAGCACATTTCTGAAAAAGCCCTTCATATATCCACCTCCGTGGTTCCTTTCCCAGCGCATCAGTAGCTTGCTTATGAAAGCTTGTTTCTTTCCCTGCTTTTAAAAATTCCATCCAACAGTCTTTGAGCGACTTCACCTGCTGGTAGGTGTTGTGCTAGTCTGAGCCCAGCTAGAATATTTTCATAGAATCATAGAATCATAGAATGGTTTAGGTTGGAAGGGACCTCAAGGATCATCCAGCTCCAACCCCCCAGCATAGGCAGGGACACCTCCCACTAGAGCAGGTTGCTCAAGGCCTCATCCAGCCTGGCTTTAAACCCCTCCAGGGAGGAAGCATCCACAACCTCCCTGGGCAACCCGTTCCAGTGTCTTACCACCCTCACTGTAAAGAACTTTCTCCTAACATCCAGTCTAAATCTCCCCTCTTCCAGCTTAAACCCATTCCCCCTCATCCTGACATTACTAGACCTTGTAAATAGTCCTTAGATTATAGGCTGTGAAAGGAGACAATGGTGATGTCTACTTCACTCATAGGCTTGCTGAGATGTATAAAAACAAGAACACAAACATAGATAACAGATTTGCTTTTGGGCTCTGACTGCATGCACTTCTCTCTAATCTGCTGACTGTGTGACTAATCCGTCTGCTTCCTAACTCCCCTGGCTGATTCTCCGAACTCACCTTGAACATAAGGCAAAGTCTGTGATAAGGTAGAGGGGTGGAAGGGAGGTGGAAAGGTGGTTGGGAGCCCCTCCTGGGGACTTTGGTTTCTGGGAGGGCTGTTGTGTTTCTGTATTACTTTTTAACTTGTATATTACTGTATATATAGCTGTATATGTTGTAAATATCTGCTTGTATATTGTGCTAAGCTGTAAACATAAAGCTTTATTCTTTAATTTCCAGCTGCTGAGCCTAGTCTGGGTGATTTTCTTAAGTGGAGGGGGGTGGGTAACACCCAAACCATCACAGGTGTCCATTTCCATGAGACGGGGTTGGAACAAGATCATCTTTAAGATCCCTTTCAACCCAAACCATTTTACAATTCTGAGATTCTATATTTTTATATTACTGAATGTTACTTGATATTAATATTGATATTAATAATTGATAGTCATGCTGTGCTGGCCTGAGTAGATCTTTGGCGTTCTGATTGCCTTATAATTCTTGTCAACTTTGATCTTTTTCCTGAATTGAGAAAGTGCAAGTGCCATCATGAGAAAGCATTTGTGAGACTGTTTTTTCATCAGACAGCATGTTGTTTGAGATGTCATGAAGAACTCCTGTGGATTTGGTAGAGATTTCATTGTGTCTTTCTGCAGAATAATGAGGAGACTTAACAGCAAATATCAGTCTCCTAAAAAATAACATTGAGAAGAACTTTGCCTGAATTTCCTCTGACATTTGTCTACCTAGATTCTTACATCTCTTAGAGGTGGAAAAATCATCCCTGAGAAGAAAATAAAATTTATGATAATCCTCAAATTCAGGAAGAATTTAGAGGTGAGAATATTTTAATGTGACATTTACATATAGCACTGTAACAAAGAGAAAATACCAGTTAAGTGCTTGCTCCCCTTTGTGGGGATGTATTTCCTTATGGAAATGTTCCTACTACCAGAGGGACTTAGTGCCACAGTTTAATTAATTAGAAGGGTTAGGTAACAGTTTGGACTCGAAGATCCTAGAGGTCTTTTCCAACCTGGTTAATTCTGTGATTCTGTGATTGCTATATATAAGGAAGTTCTTTGTAGTCTGAGTCACAGAGCTCAATTTTCTTCCCGTGGAAGTATACTTCAGCTTGCAGAACACAGCAATGACAAAATTAAATTCCTTCTATATGGTACTGAGATCAAAGACTTCAATGTTTTTGGAATGTAGGAATTTATATCTTTCCCCTAAGTATTCCAGTGCTGACGAGCTGGAACTGGTCTTGGCGGTATGACTGTATTAACCAACCCTGTCATTCGTGTCTTGTTTAATCAAGAACTTCATGTACAGATTTTTTGAGCTCTACTACCTTCCTACATCTTGAATCAATCAAGTGCTGGCTGGCTTTTACATTAAACAAATTAAATTTGAGATTCATATAGCCTTTGCTAGATTATTCTGTCATGGAATAAAATTTTGTCATTTACTGAACTTGATTGAAAACAAATAGTTGTGTAACCCTCCCAGCTAAAAATTGCATGGTGTATAAACTGATTTCGTGTTAATGCTTCATACATTAAAACAGCACTTTTATATATAGAATCATATGGAAATCTTTCAAGAGTTTAGAGGGCTTTTTTTTTTGGGTTGCTTGGTTTTGTTTTTTTTTTTGTTACTGTTATTGGAAAGAACACTCCAAAATCTGCTCTGTACATTTTACCCACTGATAAGTGGCAGTTGATACAGACGTGTGAGGATCTTAAGTGTTTTTCCCACTGAATTTTACTGTAGTAATTACCTCTTACTTTTGATCTACACAAAATAGTTTGGGAAATATATAAATAGTTTGGGAAAAGAGCTTAAGGGAAGTGTTGTGACCTGAATTCATTAAGAGTCCTTTTTAATATACATCATGAAATACCTTAAAATGTGTTCTCACTGTATCTATAATTAAAACTGAGACTGTTTGTGTGCAAGGGTTTGTTTCTTTCTTTGCTTTATTTATTTGTTTCTTTGAACAACATTGCTACTGATGTAATAACTAGAGTTAAAATCCTGGGAAATATAACGTATGTCTTTAATTAAATCTTTTGGTGATTTGGAAACATTCTGAGAAAAAAAGTACTCAGAATGTGGACTGAATTAGCTATCTTGTTTTGGTGCACAATGGGATTTTAGATTAACAGGGAGGAACTAATTGAGGTATAGAAAGCAGATTGGAGTACTTCATATTGTTGATTGTTTATGGCTCTGAAGTAAACATAATAGCACAGGAAAAAAGTGCAAATGTAGTCTATCTAAACGTCACTGAAAGATGTATCTTGGAGGTCTCTTCCAACCTGGTTGATTCCATGATTCTATGATTCTATGTTGTTATCCCACCTGATGTTAGTAGCTCGCTGTCTCCCTTAACATCTTCACAGGTAAGCTTAGGAAGTGTGGGTTAGATGAGTGGATAGTGAGGTGAGAACTGGCTGAATGACAGTGCACATAGGAGTGTGATCAATGGTGCAAGGCCCAGCTGGAGGCCTGTAGCTAGTGGTGTTCCCAGAGTCAGAACTTGGGCCAGACCTGTTCCATATCTTTGTCAATGGTCTGGATGAAGGAACACAGCATACTTTCAACAGATTTACTGATAATACATAATTAGGAGGAGGCTGGTACCCCACGAGGCTATGCTGCATACAGTGAGACCTGGACAGGATAGAGAGTTGAACAGTGTGGAACCTCATGAAGTTCAACAAGAGTAAGTGTAGAGTCATGCACCTGAGGAATAATAAAGCCCTGTACCAGCACAGGTTAGGGCTTGACTTGCTAGAAAGCAGCTCTTCAGAGAAAGACCTGGGAGTGGTGGACGTGAAGATCCCCATGAGCCACCAATGCACCCTTGTGGCCAAGAAGGCCAACAGTATTCTGAGTGCAGTGAGAAGAATGTCATCAACAGGTCAAAGAGCAGTTTTCTTCCCTTCTACTATGTTGCACTGAGGCCACATTTGGAGTAGTATGTTCAGTTCAAGAGGGACAGGTACCTACCTAGAAGAGAGAATCCAACAGAGAGTCATGAAGATGATGAGGGGACTGAAACTTCTCTCTTATGAAGAGAGGCTGAGAGACTTGGGGCTCTTCATCCAGGAAAAGAGAAGACTGGAGAGGACATTATCAATGCAAATCAATACCTAAAGTGTGGAGGTGTCATAATAAGAGTAGGGCTGATTCTTTTCAGTGGTGGCCAATGATAGGACAAGAGGCAACAGATACAAACTAGAATACAGGAGATTTCAGGTGAACTTGAAGAGAAACATCTTTACTTTGAGGGTGCCAGAACACTAGAACAAGCTGCCCAGAGATCTTGTGGAGTCTTCTCTCAATTTTTTTCAAAACTCACCTGTGCTTCTTGTGCAACCTGATCTAAGCATTTCTGATTTACCAGAGGCTTTGAACTACATGATCTCAGAGGTTTTTTTAACCCCTATTATTCTGTGATTCTATGATTCCATCAAAAGTCTCCAACAGTTCAAGAATGATGCAAAAAAAAAAATCCACTTCTTTAAGATGAATTTGAACCCAAAATAGTGTCTTGAGCCTTCATGAAGCCAGAGGGATTGCTATGTGCAGAAGAACATTATCAACTTGTTAGCTTAAAACAAACAAACAAAACAGCAAACACACAAACAAACCCAAGCCCCCTACCCCCCCTGAAAAAGAAAACAACAAGCCAAAAACCTCAAACATTATTTATGCAGCCAGAAGTTTAATTAATTAAATCACTGACTTTGAGTCAACATATATTTGAACTATCTTCTCACTCCCTAAAGATCTGTGAATAGAGACCATGTGTATTTACGATTACAGAGGGGAAGCAGGGGTAAGGCTGGAAAGCATTTTGGAGTTTCTGACTGTAGAAATAAGCTGAAGTAGAAACATAAGCTGCAATGGACAGGGGAAGGGCAACTGA
>WAAF01016073.1:0-63831 GCA_013400475.1 Tricholaema leucomelas
TCTCTCCAGGCAACCAGTTCTAGGGTTTCACTTCCCTCAATGGTAAAAAATTTGTTCCATATATCTACTTTGAATATCCTCATCTTTTCGTTTAAAATCATTATGCCTCATCAAAATGGGACATGCTAAAAATACTGTCACCATCGTAAAGGCTGCCTTTAAGTGTTGAAAGGCTGCAACACTGTCTCCTTGGAGCCTTCTCTAGGCTGAACGACCCCAACTCTCTCAGCCTTTCTTGGCATTTGCAATTTATCTTGAGAGCATTCCTTTGTTCTCTGACAATATCCATGACTGACTGCTACAGGGTTCAGTGGTTGTTGTGTTTCTTTTAATCTAGTCCTGTCTTTGACCATCCAGCTCCATCACCAGTGTGCTTTGAAATTCATTTTCTGGTTTCTCCTTGGATATCTATATCTAATTAAAGGCTACCACTGACTTATCTTTTCATGCCTTAAAGCCACCGTTAGCTCCTTTTTCATGTCATTTGTGTCCATGTGAAGGATTAGTTTCTTGAGGATAGCAAAGCCTTTACCTTGCTATTCAACCCCATTTCTCTCTCAATTAATTTCTCTTTGATCCAAATATATATTAGAAGGTAATTAAATTTCACTGTTTGCTTTTTAATCAATTTCTGAGTTTCTCCGCATAGCAGTTGAAATGTACACTTAAACTGAAAATTGCCTCCTTCCCTTCATTTTAAGAGCTCCACATATTTCCAGTACTGAAATCCTAATAATACAATATCTGTAGAAAATTATTAGTGGTAGAGTGAGTTCAGGTAGCATAAGGTGAATGACAAATACAAGGTAGAATATAAATTCACAGTTGGCCTTGCAGTCTGTTGCATAGATGTAATTTCCAAAAATATCTTCAGTATAATACATTGCAGTTATTATTTAAGCCAAATGAGTTGTAGCCAAGTCATTTTTTCTCTTTTTATAAAGAGGAATAGAATTTGCTGTTTAGAGTTATGTCTATATCAGGTCTCATTAACTATACTTTATTACTTGCATATTTTTTTTATGGTTTTGTGGTTTATGTATGCTCTGGTTTGGATGAGAGCAAATATAGTGATGAGTTATGAGTATAATGAAGTTATTGCAGTTGGAGTTCTACTAACAGGATCCTCTCAGTATGACTTCCAGTAGAAGAGAGTTACTGAGTGCTCCTACAGCAATGCTGTTGGCAGAGATGCCCATTTTACTAATGAACGTGTTGGGAAGACCTGTGATTTCACAACAGAGGGGATGAGAACATAGTGAAAGAGACATAAGCAAAATTACATTGCAAAGAAAATGAGAGTAACTCCATATATTTGGCTGAAAATTTATGATAAAAGTAATGAGGTATTTTTTACATTGTCTTTAAAGCATTGCTGCTCCTTATCCAAGAGATATGCTCTGTCAATGAACTGGATTTACAAAGTACTTGTTAGCTGAAGGTGACGAATGTTTTTGCACACTTAAGACTGTTGGTGGAACTGGGAAAAAAATCAAATCTATTATTTTTAGACCTTGTTACTTTTGAGAACGGGGTAGGAATAATGCAAGTTTTTCAGCTAAGGGGAAAAATAAAACTTGAAGTAAAAAGTGAGAATGTAGTATTTTGCTATTCATGTCACTTTCTTGTATAGCACAGCATGTAGCATCATGTTGTAAAGTAATAAAAGAAAGAATAGCTTAGCTTCTAAACCTTGAAATGAAAATTTGCAATTTCACTTGAATGGTCTTGGCAGTTGTTTCAGGACTGGCAATCTTAGTGCAAGAAATGAACTAAGAATACTGACATAAACCCACCAGAGAGTCCCTGAGATTTGAAGAGAAAATGATAAGGCAATCACAGGCAGCTCCTCAGAAGTTAAAGCCATTTTAAACAGAAAGAGCTCAAAGGATTAATCTCTTCTACTGAAATCCTGAAGTACAGTGGTAATAATTCTAGTATGCATGATCATTAAAATAAGATTTTGCACGTAGCCAGAGGAAATAAATATGTCATGGATCATTTTCCAAAAATCTCTCTGAAAGTCAGCCATAGGCTGCAGAACAGGAACAATATTGAAATACTAATGAAGCTTGAAAACTTCTGTAGGCTTTTTTCCTTATTTCTTTTTTCTTTTTTTTTTCTGCAAGAAGATTTGCTCAAGAGATAGTTATATCTTGTATTAGACTAAGTAATGTAGCCAAGTGACAGATTTCTGCCAGACAAACTGTTGCACTTTTATTTTTAAATGCACTTTTAAAAAACAAAGGCCAAGCATTTTGCTGATAGTGAAAAAGTTGTCTAAGTACTGCATGACAAAAACTTAACATTCATAGTTCATGTCATACTGTATTCTCATCCCTACATCAATAATACCATAGTTATTATTAATATGAAACTGATCACATATCATCTTTGTTGCCCATGATTTATATTAATTTGTAACTGGTACCCTTCTGTTTGTACCAGTTCCCAGATAATGCTACCCAACATCCTTACTCTAAAAATTCAAAATCACTACTGCTGTGCATCTGTAGGTGGCAAAAGCTAAAAGCTGCAAATAATGATAACGACAGTTACTACTAAAGAAGATAGCATAACATGATTTAATGACTGGAAATTAATCCTAGAATAAATTAAATGGAAATACTATCTAAAGGGTAAGGATAAGCAATTGCATCATTGGGTAGGGGATGTAGGGCTTTGTCATAAGTCTAGTTCTTTAGGTATCTTGCTGAAAAACATAGTGTACTTCAGCTACAATTTATTGGGTTTGATAGAGATTTTTGGTGTGTGAAATATATGTTCTTTGTGCAGAAAATCAGAGAAGGTGATCATAGCAGTCCCTTGGGCTCTACAACCTACGATTGATCTCAAAGCTATTTCCTTTTGAATTTCTTCTTATTATTCATCTCTCTTTTGGCTTGTATCACTTTAACTTTCTATGATAAAGGAACAGTTACATTATATTGTTTTAGACATTATATATATATGTGTGTGTGTGTGTGTGTGTATGAATGCACATTAGATATAGATACATAATCTTATATAGAAATCAAATTAAAATGTGGTTTTATTGCAGTATCACCAAGAATAATGGGCTTTTCCTCTTCGTTGCAAGAGGAATTTCAGTAGAACAAATTTGTTTAAATTCCTGTGTCTAAAAATGATCTTTACTGTGTTTGTGCAGGTGAAGAAATGGGGACACCTTTCCATAGTCTTTAGTGCAGTTAAAATCTAAACTGCTGCCTGGAAATGTATTCTCTCTCTCGCCACCAAGTCAGGAGAACTGACTCCTTCTGTAACATAGCTCATGAGAGTGGGTCTGTGCTGGGGACTTCCTTAGGAAAAAGTAACTCAGTCAATTTCTTCATAGCTCTTAAATAATTAGCCAGTTGAAGTGTGACCATATGGGAGCAGTGAAGTAGTAATCATCACAGCATCTATAGGCTTTTTTTTAATAATTTTCCAATTTTCTGTCTGTTACACACTGCACAACAGAAGAAAATGTCCATTTTATTTCAGTGCTAATAGTTGACACTATGCTCAAAATCAGTACATTTAATGAGAGAATTATTATGGTAGAGAAATAGCAGTCAGCTTTTATCCAGTGCTTAGACATGATGGATCTAGAATAAAACTGCCTCCAATAGGCTTTGAGTTTGACCATGATGTTTTTCACAGCATCCTTGTTGTTCAGTAACCTTCCACTAACTAACTTATGTTCAAGGTTCTCCTTTCTTGAAGGAAAGGACTATTTATCAGCATTCTGTATGTCTCTGCTCTTTGCAGTCTTCTCACATGTGTCCAGAGAGGGGCTGAGGTACCCGTGGCTTCAATGGTAACATGTCATCATCTCAATAGGACGTTTTAATGCCCAGAAAGGATCAATATTTTGATGAGAAACTGACATTCAAACCCACATTGTTATTTGACAAAGGACCAATTGGAACACTTTCCAAAGCATTTCCCATAGGATGAAGCTCTAGGGACTTGATCTGTCTCTCTGCCTGGGAAACTGACTTGATTCATCTGTAAATTCATGTCTGCCAAGCTCAGATAACAAGAAAAATTGTGCTTTTTGTCCACATTAGACTTCAGCCTTTCAGTCACTTTGATAGTATACCATCTTTGTCAGGGAAGTATTTTGCATACCAACAATTAATTCAGAGAGGAAGAGAGTAAAAGTCTTTTAGTCTTTTTCCTGCTGCCAACACCAGACAAGTCAGCATTTAGTGTGTGTGACCACATAGCTCTGGGAGCACTGCATCACATGAGGTGCAAGGGCTGGCAGCCACACAAGAGCTTCACTTTGAAAGGATATTGTGCTGTGGTCCCTCCATGTGCCCCCAGCCAGCTTCCCTGCCAGGTTGTAGTGCCAAGTCTGTCAACTCTGTCCACTTCAGCATCTCCAGCGGAGACAAACCAGGACTGCCACGTGCCTCTGGGTCAACTGTTATGAAAGGCAGAACAGCTAGAGCTAAAGGGCTCTCAGTTGAAACAAGCTCAGCTTTCTGCTGAGAAAAAAGTCTCAGAAGAGATTATAGTTGTTCAGTGTGTTACATTGACATTGCTTTGGATAATACCCGACATTTGGATAATATCCAATTTACAATGATCAAGGATTATGCAACACCTAAATGAACTGCATTTTTTTTAAAAGAGCTGGACAAGCCATTTAGACTTTTTTGTATCCTCTTCATGCAGTCAGAGATGGCTTTCACAGAAAGGCTGTTTGGATGTCTTCTAGGAACAGCCTATTATCTGAGAAGAAAACACTGCCTTGCCAGATATTGCAGCTTCATTTAACCCTCCTGTTGGTTCACTGAATCCTCCTGTCCTAAGTAACCCAGTCTGAGCATTTATACGCCCAAAAGACAAGGAATTATTTTGTAAAGGTTTTTGGTTTTCTTTCCATCAGAGATGAAAATAGTATCTTCAATAATCTTTACAAATGTGAAAGAAGAATAAAAAGAGAGAACTCAACATCTTTTCATGTTATATAGACCAGTGCATCATTTTTTTACATGGTCTGTTTATACTATGGTTGATAAAAAAGTACCTAGTGCAGTATTGAATGAATTGTTTTAGTAGAGAAGTTGCTGATTGGTGTTATCACAGTAAACAGAAACTTAAGGCAACTTAACAAAGTCAAATCACTTCTGTCATAGTCATTCACGCTTATTTTGTCAAAAATACTCTCTAGTTCTTCACTGAATTCTGGGGTGCTGAAAATCTTGAAGAATTCATGTCCATTCTACCTCAATTTGACTGTTATATACCACTATTGAAACTCTGATTGCAATGCTCTTTGGAATTATTGGCAAAAATGTTTCTGTGTCTTACTTTCTTCAAAAATAAATAATGCAGAACCTTCTTTTCATTTAGAAATGATAGGATTCTCTATATCTGGATGTCAAAAGCAGCCTGAATACTTATTTCATCTTAAAAGAATTGCTTAGTGTTTGTTCACTCTTTTGTGTCTTTTACCAGTGAAGTTGTATATACCTTTCCTCTGGCAGACAAAACAGGCAAGCAACTTTGTCAGTGCTGTTATAAAAAACCTTTCATAGTATCTGTCAGCTTCTGCAAACTTCAGTGAGATTGTTCATCTCTTTGATACCAAGGAAAAATGATCAATATCTTTGTAGTCCTAAGAGTCCCAGAGAAATCAGCCAGCAATAGGCATCTGTGTTTCTCTGGATGTTTATTCTTCCATACAGCCTTTTTTTTTTCTGTTGCTACTTGCTCATCTAACTAGCATTATTATAGATTTTTTCCTGGCACACAGGCCTCAATATACATATATACAATCCCTGAGAGAAACTAACTGAACCTAAATGGTAAGGTCTGATGCTGTTCTGAAAAACACAGACACAGATATGGTTTCTAAGGACTGTAACCTTGAACAAAGACATTTTTTTTCTCTGAAATATTCCAAGAACTTTTATAGCAGTCACAAGAAAGACTAACCTTGTGTGCTTTTGACAGAGGACTGGATTCCATTACTTGGTCTATTTTTGTTACAATTATGCCCTCTATTATGCAATAAAATAAACTCATCATGGTTGACCGTGTCCAGAGAAATGCAATAAGGTTTGGGAGGAGGCTGGAGCACAAGCCCTTCAAGGAGCAGCTGAGGGAGCTGAGGGAGCTGCCTGAAGAAGAGGAGGCTCAGGGGAGACCTTACTGCTCTCTGCAACTACCTGAAAGGAGGTCGTAGTCCGGTGGGGTTGGTCTCTAATCCCAGGCACTCAGTGACAGAACAAGAAAACACAGTCTCAAACTGCGCCAGGGCAGATTTAGGCTAGGAGGTAGGAAGAAATTCTTCACAGAAAGAGTGATTGCCCATTGGAATGGGCTGCCCAGGGAGGTGGTAGAATCACTCTCCCTGAAGGTGTTTAAGAGGAGGCTGGATGAGGCATTTAGTGTCATGATTTAGTTATTTAGAAGGCGTTAGGTGGTAGGTTGGACGTGATGATCTTAGAGGTCTTTTCCAGCTTGGTTGATTCTGTGATCACTGTGTGTCTCTCACTATTATTTGGCACAAGATCAATGTTTTTTTCTCAGCAGGCAAAAATAAATATTCTTCTTACTATCCCACATGTAAAAATATCATTAAAGCCCACTGTCTTGCTTTCAATTCTCTGTTGACCAAATATTGGACTTTCAAATTATACATTTTCCTGTTGAAGGAAGCATATAGCTCAGGAGTGTTCTGCTGCTTGCAGAGGAGGATCCAGGTAATGCTTTCCTGTCACCACCATTTCCATCCTGTATCCTACTAAACAAAGTTGTGCAGTTACTGGTAATTCCTTTTTGCTATTACTACCTCATTATGAAATTCTGATAAGAGGCTTCCCTAGAATCTGCCAGCAAAACAGGTGCTGTAATAGATGTGTTGTTACTGCTCAGTGCAGTAATGTTTTGGTAATCTCATTCTTGAAGATCAATTCAGTTATCAATTGGAGCATATTCAGGTGTCAGTCATCTGAAGACTGGCATGACATTTGAATCTGGCCTTTTTCATGACAGCATGACTACTGGCCTAATATGAATCTGCATTTTCAGAACCTAACAACTTTGCTAATAGCATCAGCGTATTAGTAGGCAAAGTCTCTTTATTGCAAGACTGACACCGTTAAGATTTTGATTGAAAAATGTTAATATGGGAAAGGAGAAAAACAGTCCCTCATAAATTCTGAAAAGCATATGCTACTCTATCCCACACTCAGAAGTGTTCCCTTTAGATATAGATAGATGATTGGAGGGGGATTTCTCCTTGAGACAAGTCCACAATTCTGCATGTTTGCTTATGTAGTTTTAAGGTATTTTTTGCCAATTCATATAATCTCTGTACATGCTTTCTAGATTTAGCAAAGGAATATTTGCTTTACAAAGAAGATTCTTTCTAATTCCAGTGCTATAATAGCTGTGCACCTACAAACCCATATGAGAGCTACTTGAGCAGCAGTAGTAAAAACTGAGCCAGATACATTGAGCTGTTTACTTTGGAGCTAAGCAGTGCTGCAGGGATCTTGGCATATGGCCCCACTCTGAAAGCAGAGGAAATTCCCACTGGGCCTGAGACCAAACACTTTCTTGCAGCCATTTGGTGGGCTTTTACTACTGTGGTGTTTTAAAAGGCTGATGGTTAACAGACTCTCACTGCTCAAGAATCCAGCTGAGCTGCTTCACAGTGCTCATTCAACTTGCCTTGGTTGCAAACACAGTTCAGCCACTCCCAGCTGTGTTCTGCCCACTTAGAGTAATGATTAATTTCTTCCCAAGACTTCAATATAAAAGTCATCTGCACTGAGTGATGTTCAGCACTTCTGTTTTCTGCTGCATTTTTAATATCAAGGCAGTGAATGATTGACTTTTCACATTAGGACTTTCAGAAATATAATCTCTTACGTTCCAAGTTTTATTCTAGTGGCTCTCAGAACCAGGCCAAAAATCTGCAACTGAAAATTGTATTTTTATCGCAGAATCATAGAACTGTTTCAGAAGGAAAAGATCATCGAGTCCAACCTTTGACCCAACACCATCATGACCTTTAAACCATGTCCCTGAATGCTTGGGCAGCCTATTCCAATGCATGGCCACTCTTTTAGTAAGTAACTGTTTTCCTAATATCCAGTCTAAACATTCTTTAGCACAATTTGAGGCCACTTCCTCTCATTCTGTCATTTGATACTAGGGAGAAAAGAACAACCCCCACCTCACCACAACATCCTTTCAGGGAGTTGTAGATAGCAATGAGGTCTCTCCTCAGCCTCCTCTTCTCCAGACTAAAAAAGTCACAATTCACTCAGCCTTTCCTCATAAGACTTCTCCAGATCCTTCAGCAGCTTCATTGCTCTTCTCTGGACACATTGCAGCAGCTCAATGTCTCAAACCTGAACACAATATTCGAAGTGTGGCCTCACCAGTGTCAAATACAGGGGCATAAACACTTCCCTACTTGTGCTGGCCAAGCTATCCCTGATATAGGCCAGAACACACTATTGCTGTTGTTTGTTGGCTCATGTTCAGCTGGCTGTCAACCAGCAACCCGAGATCCATTTCTTTTGGGCTGCTTTCCTGCCACTTTTCCCCAGGCCTGTAGCACTGTATGGGGTTGTTGTGGCCCAAGTACAGAACCTCAGTAACTTTGCAGGTGACACCACACTGGGTGAGAGTGGATCTGCTCAAAGGTAGGAGGGCTCTGTGCAGGGATCTGGACAGGATGGGTTGATGGACCAAGGTCAGTTGTATGAGGTTTAACAAGGCCAAGTGCTTCCAATTCCTCCTGTTCATTTTCCATGCATTAGTGTAGATGCACTTGAGCTAGTGTGAAGATCTTGCCACCTTTTTCTAGGGAGAGAAAAACCTGACTGTTCCCAGGTGCTGCTGTAGTTGCTAACTCATCAGTAACCCTAGTGTCTTTGCTGCCCTGTGGGTCTTCATTCCCTACTTTTGCTGTTCAGTGTAGTGCTCAACCATATAGAGAGGTCAGCTGCACTGCAGCCCAAGGATTGAATTATAAATATTAGAAACCATTCATGCCAAATGTCCTAGAATATTGTTATAAAATAACAGAAGCTTCTGTAATTGAAGCATGTTCTGACAAGCTATGGAACTATTCAAGTTTCATCAGTTTGCATCCAACAGAAAAATCTTAGGGTCTTTTGAACATTCATTTATTTTATGAAAACATTGAGCCTCTCAGAAATAGGTTGAATTACAAATCATGATGTAAAGACCTGTCTGAGAGAGATTTCCTCAGCCAGTGTAAAGGTCAACAAAATTCCAAGCCCACCATCTTTCTGCACCAAATAGCAAGTAAGATTGCCTCTTGCAGACTGCATTGTTTATGCTATTTTGTGCATTTGTGCTAGGCAATGCACTGAAGCAACCAACAGTGTTTACTCATCAACTATTCCAGGTTACAAAAACTCATGTAGGATATGATTATTCACTAGTACTCTAAAGATTAGTAGTTTCTAAGCTATTAATTCACTAGAAGATCTAAACAAGATATTTTATTTGCAGGTTGATTTTCTGCTTCTACTATCAGCTTTCAAATATTGATGTCTCCAAGGAAAATAAAAAAATATGTTCTAAAGAGGAAAACATATTGCTTCCAAATTAATTGGTAGAAATAGACTGGAAATTTTATGTGCTTATGCAGTTTAGCTATTGCATCAGCATGAAAGGCACTTAATCACCAGGTTAATGTGACATAGCACTTCTGTGTTTACCATGCTCCTGTATGAGTCAGAGGTTGTTGCAGAGATGTATCCACCCATGGGTTGCTGCTTGTGGACAACTGCCATGAAAGGATTCTGTGTACCTGCTCTTAATGAAATAAAGTGAGACCATATTCATTTTAGTCAGATTTACTGAACACTTCTTGAGTCATTAATAACAATGTCTCGGCAGCACTGAGTAGTAGGTGTGGTTTGGATAGACTATATGTAGGTGACCAAGCAAGCTGGAACACATGAAAAGGAGGATGGATGGGTAGGATACTTCAAAGATATCCTAGAAGCACATTTGACTTAACACACCCTGCCAGCTAATGCTTCTGGACTCCTAAACCAAAAAGAGGAAGGAGTCTTTCACACAAAGTCAAAAGTGGCTACAGATGTTAGTGTGTTGACATCTACCTCTTTATGGCAACTCCACCTTTGACTCTGACACCATGATAATGATGAACATGATTCTGATTTCACAGAACTGCCATTTCACTGTCTGTCCATTATGTCTTGAAATAAAAAATAGATATGAAAATAATTAGAGAACCTATACTACTTGTATAAGGTGCTGTAGAATCCTCTGTAGAAGTGGACAAATAGGGAGTACTTGTATCGTTGGTAGATTAGGGAAGAACAAATCTTGAGATGAAGTTGTGCAGCCACATAGCGGTGCTGTATGGGGAACATCTGCAGATTCAATTGTAGACAGGTTCATGCAAGGTTTAATTAGTGGTGATAATAGCCTCACCATTCAAAACTGCTAAACCCCAGGATATTTTAATGTTGTGGTTACCAAAAGGTTTCTGCATTAGCTGCTGTCTCTTGAAGGTACTGAGATAGCAACTTAAGGCTATTATACTTCAGCCATCATTTTGCTTCAATCCTATTCAGGTTTTTTTTAGTACCTGTAGTGTAGCAGAAACTTGAAATACAGTCACTAAACTATGAAAGATCACAGTGGCCATCAATTCTTTTGTTCTAATCCCTTTGATAGAAAGGAAGCAACTTTTGCCAGTTGCCCAGTTGGAGATTTGGAGCCTGGAAGTTCCTCAGGTGACACACAAAGGCAAGTAAAGGCAGGAAAGGTTTATTTTAAAAGATAATGTTTTCTAAACCATGGAAGTATTTTCATAGAATCATAGAATGGTTTAGGTTGGAAGGGACCTCAAGGATCATCCAGCTCCAGCCCCCTGCTGTAGGCAGGGACACCTCCCACTAGAGCAGGTTGCTCAAGGTCTCATCCAACCTGGCCTTAAACACCTCCAGTGAGGAAGCATCCACAACCTCCCTGGGCAACCTGTTCCAGTGCCTCACCACCCTCACTGTAAAGAACTTTCGCCTAACATCTAGTCTAAATCTCTCATCTTCCATTGAAAACCCATTACCCTTCATCCTGTCATTACTAGACCTTGTAAATAGTCCCTACAGCCTTCCTGTAGACCCCTTCAGATACTGGAAGGCCACTATAAGGTCTCCTCGAATCCTTCTCTTCTCCAGGCTGAAGAGCCCCAACTCTCTCAGCCTGTCCTCATAGCAGAGGTGCTCAAGCCCTCTGATCATCTCTGTGGCCCTCCTCTGGACTCGCTCTGACAGTTCCATGTCCCTCATGTGTTGGGGGCTCCAGAACTGTACACAGTACTCCAGGTGGGGAGTACCGATTTTACCAAGCAATGAAGCTTATAAAACTATAAAAGTGGTCTGGCCTAGTTGCCCTTGCCCAAATCTAAGTTTTGAACATACAATACAACCAAGACTACATTAGCAACTCAGTTCAGAGCAGTGTTGCAGTGCTGAATCAAATCTTCTGTTTATCTCCAATTACTGCATTCAGTTCTGAGGACTGCTGTGATCTCCATGAAACAGATTCTCTTTGGAAGGAAACTAAATCAGAAAGATTCCTCCAGAACTGCTGCAGTGCTCTTCAGGAAGAATAGGTTGCTAACTTATTTGTGGGCTATATCACCAAGAGGTCTTAACAGTTTGTGTCTAACACTTTTCCCTGATCATTGGAGCACCTACATAAAGGAGATGTTTGCCTCAGGAAACTAGCTGACATCTAAATCAAGATGAACCTTCTAAGCCACATATAAAGGGATGTAAGGAACCTTATCACCAGTCACTTTGATCTGCTCACTTCACTTCTAGTAGAGGACAAAATGTGTCTAAATGATTAGAAGTTTTCTTGGCTAGAACATTAATCCCAGGATTTTGTTAACAAAACTGAAGCCTCCCTGCTAGAGAGTGTTATCAGACATGGGGAAAGATAAACAGTATTTATACTCATATAATATACTCTCTATAGCTAGAAAAAATGCCAGAGAGAAGAGCACAGGAAGGAGAAATTTTTAAGTTTTGAAGGCAAAAAAGTCCAGTTGGATTGCACTTCCATCACTCAGAAGTTAACATCATTATTACCCAACGAGTTTGGAGATTCAGGTGAATGTTTTTTCACTCAGCTGAACATTTATACCTGTATGCATACCCATACACTTAGTAGTCATAGAGTCTTTACTTTGCTAGTGAAAGGAATAAATGTCTTTCTTCAGTATTATTTTGTTGTCACTCGTGGTGCTTTTTATCTGATAGTTTTCAGAGAGCCATGCAGCCACTGATTCACTTACATAGGAACATTTGTGTTTTTTAAGCCAACCTCAAGCTATGTTGCTGTCAACCCTGCAATCCTTGTTTCTTTATCAGCTGCAGACAACATTGCTTGTCTTCTGAAACAGTGCATTGTGAGTAGGGTTTTTTGCTGATAAGAAAGGGAACATGCAGGTTTTCAGTTGGACACTTTTGGCTTCTGTTATGCCTACAGTATAGTTTTGTTTCTAGTATTTAGTGACAAATTCTGTAGCACACTTCTCCATTTCTCTCTCCCCACTTCATGTTCTGTCCCACACTGTTTCAAAACTCTTCCTTCCAAAACCATAGTTATTTGTGATGTTGAGATTATCAACTGTATGCTATAGTAAGTCACACAAGTTTTCTCAGTAGCTAGTGGCTGCTGACTGTGAAACATGCACATAATATTTCGTTAGTTTCTGTCCTAAGAATTCTAGTCACAGTTTCAGAATTTGCTAACAAAGGTAAGAGGAGTTAAATAAACACACAACTATTATAGTTGCTGTTGTGACCCTTCATAATTTTATTGTACACCCATCCTACTGTTACAGAGAAGGATGTTTCTCACAGCTAAATCCAGTTTGAATGTTATTAGTTCAAGGCTCATTACTGCATTTCCTTTTATAACCAAGGCAAAGGATCTTCCATTAACAATGCATTTTCTTTTCCTGTTGATTTGCTCCAACAGGTACAACCACAAAAGCAATCGGTTTGAATGATTATTTGCACTGAGGTTCTTTTCAAATTATTAATTACTTCTAATTGTCATATCTTAGCCAGAGTGATTTTGAATTGTATTTTGTAAATTTATTTGTATTAAACCAGATGAGCATAGTGACAGTTTTTTCAAAGCATTACATGAAATTTGAAGAGTAGTTCTGACTAAATGAGATGATTGACTAAAACTCTGTGCAATCTTTTGAAAATACATCAATTTCATCAAAACCTACAATTTCTGTAAATTGTATTTAGAATGATATATGGACTAGTCAGTTCTAAACATGGTTCCAAAATAATAATGTGCTCCAGATTAATTGGTCAGCCATTGCCACCTGGCAAGGCAAACAGATTACAGCTATTTATCAGATTACTCCTCAGTCTTTGAATTTTCTTTTAAATATATTCAGAACTAGTCCCAAGATGTCTGGCATCCCTTTGAACAGCAAAGCTCCTTAAATATATTTGCTTGCTAAAATTCAATCTTGAACTTCAGTTATGAAAGGATCCTCTTTGTTTCCCATTGTCCCGCTTTTAGGTAACTGTATTTGATTTTACATTCTGTTCTTAGATTTCTATTTAATTTTGATATCAGAAAATAAGAGAAGGAATGCCAATTTGGGTCAACATGTGTGCTGAGATGTCAAAGGCATAGTGCAGAAATAGCTCTGCTTTGTGGATTTTATGTAAAGTGTTGGCATGTATTTGCATTCTAGTATCACTGATTCAGACAATTTCATACCAGCTGTCATCATCTCTACTACAGCAGCCAGCTGAAAAACAAAGTGAAAATTGCTATTCAGAAATTCTTCTTCAATCCATCTTTGATCTGATCATTCAGAATCTCAGTCTTTGAAAGAGAATTTCACCTGAATATCTAAGCATTTACTTCAGGTTAATATTGTACTTTTAAAATATTTTACTAAGCATAGAAAGTAACATTGTTAATTGAATCACATAATCAAATCGGTTTCAAGGAGAGGATGCATTGGCATTTAAAGACAAAAATAAAAGACCGATGAGATTATGTCCAAAGGCTGAGAAAACATGGTTACTTGTGTAGGATTGATTTTGCCTGCAGAAATTGAAATAGTGAGACAGTTTGAATGAAAATATAAAATTGTAAATCTTGAGAATAAATTACGAATTTTTCAACATGGACTTCCATGAAAGTCAACTTTATGATTTTATGCCACTTGACTTAAAAATTCACAAGAAAGAAAGAGTTTAAGTTTTGGTTTGGTTGGGGGTTTTTGTCATTTGTTTGTTTTTTGTTTTTGTTTTTAATTTGGCTAGATCATAGAATCATAGAATCAACCAGGTTGGAAGAGACCTCCAAGATCATCCAGTCCAACCTAGCACCCAGCCCTATCCAGTCAACTAGACCATGGCACTAAGTGCCTCATCCAGTCTTTTCCTGAACACCCCCAGGGGCAGTGACTCCACCACCTCCCTGGGCAGCCCATTCCAATGCCAATCACTCTCTCTGTGAAGAACTTTCTTCTAACATCCAGTCTGTACCTCTCCCAGCACAATTTGAGACTGTGTCCCCTTGTTCTGTTGTTGGTTGCCTGGCAGAAGAGACCAAACCCCACCTGGCTACAGCCTCCCTTCAGGTAGTTGTACACAGCAGTGAGGTCACCCCTGAGTCTTCTCTTCTCCAGGCTAAACAACCCCAGCTGTCTCAGCCTTTCTTCATAAGGTCTGCGTTCCAGGCCCCTCACCAGCTTTGTCACCCTTCTCTGGATACATTCCAGCACCTCAACATCTCTCTTGAATTGAGGAGCCCAGAACTGGACATCGTACTCAAGGTGTGGTCTGACCAGTGTTGAGTACAGGGGAAGAATAACGTTCCTTGTCCTACTGACCACAGTTCTTGATACAGGCCAGGATGCCACTGGCTCTCTTGGCCACCTGGGCACACTGCTGGCTTATGTTCAGCCTAATATCTACCAGTATCCCCAGGTCTCTTTCTGTCTGGCTGATGTCTTTGCCATTCTGAGCATACCTCTTTCTCATATAGTAACTGCTATATTTTAAATAGTGTCTTTGAACATGTCATGCTCTTGTAAGAATCATAGAATCATAGAATCATAGAATGGTTTAGGTTGGAAGGGACCTCAAGGATCATCCAGCTCCAACCCCCTGCCATAGGCAGGGACACCTCCCACTAGAGCAGGCTGCTCAAGGCCTCATCCAGCCTGGCTTTAAACGCCTCCAGGGAGGAAGGTGGACCTTAAGATCCATCTTTAACTGAAATTATTCATAGTCTTCTAGGGGTACTGAAAAAAAAGCATGAGCTTGTGAATATCATCAGGTCAAAAGTGGATGTCTTGCAAGAATACTGATGTGACTATTTGTGTTTCAGGATACATTTGATAGATGATAAATTCTCAAGGACAAAAAAAAAATTGATTAAAGCATTGAAAAACCTTCCAAATGTCAAGAAAGGAGTCAGAGGACTTTTCAGTAACTGGTGATTTCTATAGCTTCTGAGTGAGCCTAATCTACCTGTGATCATGTGCATCTTTATGATGGAGTTACAGCATCACTGGATAAGGAAAGAGTGATGGTTGTCATCTGCCTGGACTTGTGTAAGGCATTTGATACTGTCCTGCATGATATCCTGGTCACCACACTGGAAAAGTATGGACTTGAGGGATGGACCACCTTCTATCATAGAATTGTAGAATCATAGAATGTCAGGGGCTGGAAGGGACCTTGAAAGATTGTCTGGTGCAGCCCCCCTGCCAGAGCAGGATCACACTGGGATGCATCTAGACAGTTCTTGAATATCTCCAGAGAGGGAGACAGGTGAACATGGATAATATGAAATAAATAAACAAGTGAACAAGCAGTTAAATAAAATGAAGTTATATAAGATCAAGTATATGTATGCACGTGTGTATTTAAGGATACACATATTCAATAAATAAATAATCATCATCCACAAAAATAAATATTTCAGCAAAAAAAAAAAAAAAAGCAAGGAGCATTTCATCTCCTTGAGGATCTGAGCAGTTCTTCATCTGAAGAGTCTTTCAGCTTTCTCTGGAGACACATTATGTAGTCGCTTCTGTAGGCTTACTCTTAAGAAAGCAAACTTTCAGAGACTGAGGCATATTTCCAACACAAGTGCTAAATGAAGTTACACTGTGCCACTATGAACAAGTATGCTAGAAAAATATTCCACACTGACCACTTCTCCAGACCAAATCCAGAGTTTTTGGCCTGGTCACAGGATGTCAGGTACTGGAAGGGACCCAAAGAGATCATCGAATCCAACCCCCCTGCCAGAGCAGGACCATAGAGGCTAGCTCAGGTCACAGAGGAATGCATCCAGACTGGCCTTGAAAGTCTCCAGAGGAGACTCCACAGCCTGTCTGGGGAGCCTGTTCCAGTGTCCTGTGATCCTTACAGTAAAGAAGTTCCCTCTTGTGTTGAGGTGGAACCTCTTGTGCTGCAACTTACATCCATTGATCCTTGTCCTATCACAGGGAGCAAATGAGAAGAGCCTGTCGTCCCTCACCTCCTGACACCCAGCCCTCAGACATTTATAAACATTTATTATATCCTCTCTCAGTCTTTTCTTCTCCAGACTAAAAAGACCCAGGTCCCTCAGCATCTGATAAGGAATTGCCTGGATGGCTGCCTTCAGAGAGTTGCAGTCAACAGCTCAGAATCTAAATAGAGAATAGTGACAAGTGGTGTCCACCATGGCTCAGTACTGGGACCAATGTTGTTTAACATCTTTGTCACTGATATGGAGAGTGGGATTGGGTGCACCCTCAGCGAGTTTGCAGATAACACTAAGCTGTGTGGCCTGGCTGACAGTACTGAAGGGAAGGAATGCCATCCAGAGGGGCTTGGAAAAGCTTGAGAGTGGACCTAAGTCAACCTCATGAAACTCGACAAAGTCAAATGCAAGGTCCTACACCTGGATCAGGGCAATCCCATGCACAAATATAGGCTGGGAGAGTAGTGGCTCTAGAGCAGTCTTGAGGAGAAGGACTTGGGAGTATCAGCTGATGAAAATTCAACATGAGCCTGCTATATCCTGGGCTGCATCAAAAGAAAATGTGACCAGCAGGACGAGGGAGGTGAGTCTCTTCCTCTTCCTCTACTCTGCTTTTCTGAGACCCAAGCTGGAATACTTTGTGAAGTTCTGGTGCCCCCTGCACAAGAAAGACATGAAACTGCTGGAGCAGGCCTAGAGGAGGGCCACAAAGGGACTGAAGCACCTCCCCTGTGGGGACAGGCTGAGAGATTTGAGGCTGTTCAGCCTGGAGAAGAGTCTTCAGACTAAACAATCCCAGACACTCAAGAGCTGCTTTATCATCAAAATGATGAAGACCACAGCTGGTGTTTACAAATGCTTCCCTGCTTGTCTAAGTGCTAGGTACTTTGTGTTTTTATGTGCTAGGTTAATTAGTCTAACTATCTTAGGTAAAATAGTTGGTCTGCAGTGTCATGTTAAATAATGGATCTGTGTATTTTCATTTAGTTCCTATGCTGTTAATAAAGATATCGAGATATGAAGGAGGTAAATTGTGTTTCCCAGTGTAATGGTTTCTATAGTGATGCTATTTTGTTTTCAAATTGTTTCTTTAAATTTGAAACACCTTCAAATCTGATAAGTGTACTCTCCAAATTTTCCTCTTCTGTTTCATAAAACCTTGCTTCTGTTTTGATTTATGTTCTTTTTGCAAAGGACTGTCTCAGTAGTTTGTGTGGTTGTTTTTCTCCCATGCCTTCCTATACTCTTACCTTAGAAGAGTGTTGATTAGGAGTTTTACAGTATTGCAGATCTTTAAAAAATCCTTCTATGCTTACACTGAGAAAGTTTTACTATATATGATGGAGGTTATATTGAACATGATACATAGTTTGATAATATGTTAACAAATAAAGGGATGTAGGCAGGGAATTAATACATATATAAATTATTACTAGTTTAAAGAAAATCCCACCACCCGTGTATCTTATATACAAGATTAGAAATTACTATTTATAGGTTCATTACTCACAATATCTCCCGGGGTACAGGGACAGGTACAAATGGTTTAAAGACCAGTATTTGGAAAATTATTAAGTCCACCAGCAGTATATTGCCTCTACTAACAAGAGAAGGAAGGTGTTCCCAAGAGACTTAGGCAAATTCCAATATACTCACAACATTGGTTCTAGTTGTGAGACGTCCTCTTGTGATCTCTGTTTCCCAAGGAATCCTTCTAGAACTGAAAGGTGTGATCCACACATGTGAGGGAGAAAATCCCAGGAAGAGCCCAGCAGCGAAGCCCAGAGCTTTCTTTTCCAGACCCATTTTATATCAGCCATAGCCAGGTGTCCTATAGCTACAGATATCCCCTTTCATGCCAAATAAAGGCAAGAAACTGACCAGATATCAGTTTCTATGTCCAGCCCTAGGCCTGGAGTTGACCCCACGTGGCTTAGGGGCAGAGAAGGGCACTGGTTGTGGACTGAAATGACCTCAAAAGGGCTGAGGTACTGTCCTCTTCACCCCTACTTCCCAGCTTTCTGCTCTCCACACCCATCCCAACTCATGTGGGGCAAGGACAGCTTGTGCATGCATTGCCACATAACTGTTTGATATCTGAACTATAAAAAATTGTCTGCCTACCCAGAGTTATCATCCTTAGGGCTTTTCCTAAGAACTGTTCCATATGCATCATTTTGCGAAGAAGTTCTTCTTAAGAACCAGTCCATATACATTGTTTTGCAAACGCTTCTGCATGAGCCTGATACAAAGAATTTTTTCTTCAGCTCTGAGGGACTGGCAATATCAGTAAAGCAGCTAGACAGAAGAGAGGAACTTTTGGATGTTACCAACATTTTTCAGTTCTACCTCTTTGGTTGTCCTTGCCTGCAGGAAGAGATCTACTTGACCTATTCAGCCTTCTTACCAGAGCAGAGCAAACATTTCCTATATACACCATCCTACAGAACACTGTATCATACAAGGCCATCTAGAAGATAACAAAACCCATATTCCTGTATTGATCTCTTAAAATAGAAGGGAAAACAGTGGTTCCTGGCCTTTTCAGCAAAATGCAACAATTTAGCAACTTAAGACCAGAGTTGCACACTGACAGTGGGCATTATCTTTTTGTGAGACAGGAAATTTTTTACTTTTATTGTTTCTTAAAAGGACAAGGTTGGATAAGGGAGGGTGAGGTGTCCCATGCCTCCACGAGGACTGCAACTGAGGCTAATAATTAAAATAGGAACAAGAATCTAAACAAAGAAATACAAATCAATACTTCTGTGTATATTTGTTAATGGGAGCCACAGCTACTACAGCTTGAAATAGGTAGTCCATGCAGAGAATATTGAGATATGCTGGAGCTTTGGAAGAAAGGACAGATTCTGTAAACTTCCAGGGTTCAGAAACAGAATGCAACACTTCACAAGAAAACAAAATATCATCTGAATCCATTCCCACACCCTCCCGTATATCAACAACTTTCTCTCAATTACCATTTGTCTCAAGTGAATAAAGGGCTGCAATCATCCTTTTTTGACAAGCCTTTAGAACTGCTTTTATCAAGACCATTTCCAATAATAACTGTAATTTAAACTTTTATGGTAAAAGCATATAAGTGTTTTAAAATAGCTCAGGTATTTTTCTAGAAAAAGTGATGTCAGTCTTTCCACCAGCACCAAGAATATTCCTTTCATGCTTTAGTCTTTGTTCTCTGAGAAGTAGAAAACGAATCAGAGCATTAGTCAGATTTTTTTATCTGATCTACTATCTTTGTGGGTTAGTTCCCATTTCCCAAAAGCATTTCAATTGCCAGACTTGACCTTTGGGCATATTTACACTTTTCTAATGGGACTTGCATGTGTGTGGTTGAGAAGAGAAACTTCAGTTAGCCTGAGATGCACCCAGATAAAAAAAAGTTTATAATTCCCAAGCATCTGTCTACAAACTTTCTTAGGGCATTCTCTCTGTGGAAGAAAACAAAAGATTCATAGTTATCAATGGGCAGCAAAAAATAAGAGAGAAAAGGGGAGGAAAATAAAAAGTAAAAAACTCATCTTTATTTTGGTTCCAGATCCTGAGTTCTGCAGTCGGCGTCACTTGGATGAGACTACAGCAAGCTCTCATGTTCAAGGGACATATTAGGAACAACTTCATGGATTTTGAGCTTTCTTCTTTCCCCTCAGTGGAAATTAGCACCATTGCAGATATTAATTGGGACATGAAGCAGTCTTTGAGCCTGGAGCCATCTCCTTAGGAGCACTGGCCGTAGCAGCTGATGAGCTCCATAGCATGTCTGGAACAGCTGTATTTTCTGGAGTTCTTGATAAAAATACGCTGTTCTCTACAATTCCAAGACAGAATTGAATAGAGTAGCAAAAATATAGTGGATTATGATTCATAGAATCATAGAATTGCTTCCGTTAGAGTCCAACATCCCCATGGTGATAACCTGTGTCTTAAATACCATGTCTAGGTGTTTTTTAAACACCTTCAGAGATGGTGACTCCACCACCTCCATGGGCAGCCTATTCCAGTGCCTGACCATTCTTTCAGTAAATAATTTTTTCTTAATATCCAATATAAACCTCTCCTGGTGCAACATGAGGCCATTTTCTCTCTTTCTATCATTTGATACTAGGGAGAAGAGGCCAACTGCTACCTCATTGAAGCCTCCTTTTAGGTAGTTCTAGAGATCAATGAAGTTTCCTCTCAGCTTCCTCTTCTCCAGACTAAACTATCTCAGTTCCTTCAGCTGCTCCTCATAAGACTTGTCCTCCAGGCCCTTCACCAGCTTTGCTGCCATGTTCTGGACACGCTCCAGCCACAAAATGTCCTTCTAGTTAAGGGCCCAAATCTTTGGTGTCCAGCACTCTTATGTAGATATTCTCCAGCTTTCACTTTGGTTTAGATATTTTACATTTTTTTCAGCTTCAGACTCGCTCTCTCAGATAAGATTAGGTAGACAGTATTTTGTACTTCTGCCAAGGTACCATAAAGGCATGCTTGATTTTCATTTTGGAAAAAAATTACTTGCAAGGTTCCAATGAAGAGGTACACCTCCAAAAGGCTGAGAACATAGATGGCTCCAGTTTGATTTAAATCAGTACTTTGGTAATGCAGGTCATGCTGAATAATACGTGTCTAATCCTAATGATTAAAAAGGTGTTCCTTAACTGACTTGCTATACTATCATGTAATGACCCTGTTTAATACCACATAAAGTTGCTAGGTGTAAGTATGTTCTTTAGAGATCATAGAATAATAGAATGGTTTAGGTTGGGACGAACCTTTAAAAGTTATCTAGCCTCCCCTGCAATAGGCAAGAACATCTTTCACGATATCAGATTGCTTTCTGTGACCTCTGTGAGCCTGTAAACAGTGTAAGGTGTTTTTACTACCATGCTGTTTCTTAAGATGGAGCCCTGTGACCAGCTGACTTTAGCAACAAGATTTTAGGCTACAAATCCTGCAATTTACTGGCTTTTCTGTATCTGCAGTTCTGTCCCCTCAGAAGTAATCGAAGGTTTATGTAAACTGCAGTAAAACAATAAGTGACAACTTTGGGCTTTAGCCTACCAAGCCATCATTTAGAAATTCATTCTCTGTTAAGAGAGACAAGGAAGAAAATCATAAAATACTAAAACTGATTGAAAACAATATTCTGTTGGCTCAAATTTGACCTTACTTTTTAGGGACAGAAGCACAAGTTGGTATTCAGGGGAGTGCCAGAGAGTGCCAAAGCAACCCACACACAGCACTGGTAAGAATTCCTCAAGACATTCCTGTAGTAGCATGGACGATCCCAAATCATGCATCAAAATGCTGCTAGTGGTGCTAGTACACCCTTGTAGGCTTCTAACAGACCAGAGAATATTTTATTAGTTCTGTATTTTACCCTTGAAGGCTTTAGCCTTAGCTAATCTAAAAAGATTTGTCAAATTCATGGGAATAAAGGGAAATAACCATAGGCAAAAGTGGTAAAAAGAATGAACTTTTTGCTTCTTCAACTAGCATGGATCATAGCATAATAATATTAATTCAGGTGACTGCAGGCTGTAAAAGATTCTATCTAATTTGCCCAGTGACGAAATGATAAATAAGTACCCGTGTGCAATCTTTTCAAGAATACAGCTTTATATTAGTGATCCATTAGCTCCTAGAGCATGTCTGGGAGGGTCAACAGCAGAAGTCTCTGTTGCATCCCAAGTACTAGCATTAGGCTGTGGTTTCCACACAGCTGTTCTGGCTTGCAGATGTGCTTACAAATAATGGAAATGAAATGTGATAGATAGGGTACAACCCAAAACAGAAAGGATGTTCCTGGCCCAGGGATTTTACCATTCCAGTGTAAAACAGATGATAACAGATGAAATAGCTGGCAAAATGCAAAGAATCAGTGAGATGCTAATGGCTGCTCAGCCGTGGATTTGGCAGACTAATACAACAGACTTTTGCAACAAACTTTAAGCCTCAATATAGAGAGGTTTAGGAGTGCTTGTGAAGGGAAGGATTTATGTCTTGGATTTATTGACTTAGGTAACAGTACCAAGCTCATCTGTTTTCAGAAAATGAAATGTGAGTACATGGCAAGGTTCAGAACAGAGCAGCTTGTTAGAGCTGCACCAGGTCTGTGCAAGCCAGCTGGAGCATCTCTGTATCATGCTCATGAAGCAGTTGAGGCTGGACCTAAGATCGGACTAGTCACATTTTTCTCTAAACTCTAGAGGAAGTATTCAGAAGGTTTCTGGTTAAGGTCAGAGACAGGGCAACTGCCACTATCTCTGGTCTCTGTTTTGAGTAGGATACTAAGAGCTATAGTGATAAGGTTCAGAGGTACCATGGAAGAAAGACAGCAATTAATTCTGAGTTTAATTATAGTGAATATTGTCAGCATCCTTAAGCAAAACCCTTTTCATGGAAAAGACAAGGTTAGATCAGAGGTCGGTGGCAGTAGATGTTTGTGGTATCCCATGCTCATTGTTGTAGTAAGAGAAGAGTTCATCGCTACTGTGGTGGATACTTGACCCTCATAAGTACGGTGTAAGCAGCACGTTCTCAGCGTAGAGCTATGGCCGGGCCGCAGCCTCCGGGTCGCACAGCATATGGCTCTCGCCAGCGGAACAAACACACATAGAGAGTCGAGGACCAGGGCCCTCAGGATCCAGATCGTCGTCCTGCCTTGCCCCCACCTGCCCTGTCCCCTCTGCCCCGCTCACACCCCGCCCCGCGGAGGCGGACGCCGTGCCGGGGAACCGTGGTCTCCGCAAGCCCCGCCTCAGCGGCGCTCGCGTAGGCGCTGACGCCGCGCCCCGCCCCGGGGATAGGCCGTGCAGTGGCGGGCGAGGGGCGCCGTTAGCTGCCCGGCTTGCCCAGCAGTGGCAGCCCGCTTCGGTGTGCCATGCGGTAGCGGGCTACGGCGGGCCCGGGCTCTCGGCGGCCATGGAGCAGCTCCTGGGCGGCCGGCGGCCCCGGCTAGTTTCCGTGTTGGGGCTGGGGCAGCGCTCCTGGGAGGTCACCTTAGACGAGGAGCGGGGACGGCTGGCCTGGCGCAACCCCCGCCCACCGCGCCGTGGCGGCGGTGAGTGGCGTGTCGGCGCGGGCTGGGGCGGCCGGCGGCCGTGAGCGCACCTGCCGCGACATCGCGTCGCCGGGGCCCCCAGAGGGACCCGCCTCTCCTCGGCAGTGGGGGAAGTGCGTTCGCAGCGGCCGTGGCAGCGTGGGGAAGGGTGGCCTTGGCCATGGACGCCGGCGGGGACGGCCAGCAACCGGTCCTCACCCCGCCGGGGCGATGTGGGGGCCTGTCTCACGGCGGCGGCGGCGGCGGCGGCGTGCAGATGTCGGCTCAGAGTACACTGAGCGTTCAGAGTGTTGTGTCAGTGCGGAGTATTTCCTGTACTTGGGAGCCTTTTCGCGTTACAGAGAAAAGGCAGCACCGGGTGTTCGCACGGGCAGTCGCTTTTGGGGCTCATGTTCCGACGGTGAAGACAGAGGGTGGTTTAAGTACAGGCGGGCCCAGGCCGAGCCTTAAGGGAGTGGGAGAGATTAAGTCGGGGGACTGTCACCAACAGTCAGCCGGCTGTGCTGACAGTATCGGCCGGTTAATTGAGCGTCTCAAAGCAAAGCTGAAAGCTACTCAGAATGAGTCGCAGACGCTGCGTCCAAGTGCAGCAAGTTCCCTGTGTTTTGGAGAAGGGAATTTAAGTATTTGGTCTGAGAGTGTACGTCTGATAACAAAGGCAGGAAACCTGTCCCTGCGATGGGTGAGAGAAACACAGGTTTGTTTAGCAGAATCCCATTTTTCCTAGCCCAGGGATTAGGTAGCAGCATGTGGCTTGCCATGTGTGCAAAAAATGTTAGTTACGTTACTTAGTTGTGCTTAAAAAGCACTTCGGCACTGAGGCAGCATTTCAGGCAATTACTTTTTCCTTTTTTTTTTTTTTTTTCCAAATGATTTTATTCATTTTAAACCCCTTTGCTTTCTGAAAGTCTCAGGACATTTCAAAGAAAGAATTGTGGTTTGTTTTTTTTTTCCAAGTTCCTGGTTTGGAATGTAGGCTAATAGTTTGAAATGGGGTAACAAAGCTGTTTATAAACAGCTTTTGTGCTATTAGAATAGTGTCGGTTTACAAAAGTGCAAGTGGGAGAGGTTACTCCTGAAAATACATAACAAAATTTCAGCATAACTTGTGAAAGCACCTTTACATATGTATGTCAGGCATTCTACTACACTTCAGGTGGTACTTCATCAGTCTTTAACCTTGGAGGTTTTATGCAACATTTGCTACCATTATTAATGTAGCTCTGAAAGCATTTTATGTGAACATCTGAAAATATGCAATGTCCTTCATTTCACAGTGCTTACTGTAGTGAAGAACTGCTGTCATCCATATTTTAGAGACTGGAGAAACTGAGACAGGGAGGAACTAATAATAGAAAGGTTGGCTAGAAGTTTTTCTGAGAAAGGTTTGGACGTCTCCAGTCCCAGGCAAGTTTTTATAGTTAAATAGCTCTTTCTTCATACTATGTACTGTTACTAAATAGTTTCCTGATTTTTATCCTAATATCTTACCAGTTTGAGGGCTTTTGAAAAAAAGGTGAGGGGAAAGTAGAGGTTTCAAAAAGAATTGTAAAAATTTGATGGTTTAGTTTACAGGACTAAGAATTGATCATGTTTTTAAAAAACATCTCTTCTTATTCATAAGAACAGAATTTGTTATCCTTTCTTTGCTATTATGTGAATAAAATTTGGCATTTTTTTTTAATCAGCAATACTGCTGAAACAGTATCTGAAAATTCCTCAACTTGCTTCAGACGTGCAGCTAAATGAAATTAAAACTTTGAAGATTAATTATTCAGTTCTTCTAAATTTAAGATATGGATATTAAAAATAAGCTTTAGACTTTTCAAAGTGAAACAAAAAGTCTAGATTAAGGTGTCTTTTAAAATACAGAATTCCAAAGCATTTTGGGACAGTTACTGCCATTAGGAGAAATAGCTCCTGCTTTGGAGAGAGTTGTGTTGAATTGTGTAAAAGCCTTGGAAAAGTTACCAGCTGGGTGTTCTGTGGGCTAGAGCAAGATCGATGTGACCTCTGATCTACTGTGTGATGATTTCCCTTAGAGCATACAAGAGTGCTACAAAATCGCAGTAGTACTCTACTAGCATTATAAACTTTACAGCTACTTACAGTTTCAAGGTTTTGCCAACTTCTTGACCTGTAAACTTGTTTGACGTACTCCTGGTGGGCTAAACAAAGTATAAACCTGTCCTGAGGCCTGTTCCAGAGTGGATGTTAGAATGCTGAGAATGGTGGAAGGAGGGCGAGACATGGTTCACCTGTCTCTTTTTGAGGCACTTTCTGAAGCAGTACCCAGTTGGAGATAACCTTAGGAGGCAAGCCTGGTTACTGGGAGTAGCCAGGAGCTGTCCTATGTCACAGCTATTTGCAAGATTTGGGAAGTGAGGTGGAATTAGAAGGGGAAAAGGGAGGGCAGGAGAAGAAAAAGAAATTCTTCAGTGTTCTGGAGGCACAAATACAGTTCACGTAGAGAGCAATACAATAATGGTGTACCTCCTTTTTAACACCTTGATTAATTCATGTGTTTCTTGCACTTGTGTTTTAATGCCATCACGGGTTTGTGTTACTGGTGCCCTGTTGTCTTTAAAGTCTTTTAAGACCCAGGACGAGTCATGGTGTTCTCTACAATTATTTTGGAAATATGAACAACGTACGTGACAGGATATAAATAAGCTTTACAATATAGAAGCCTGTAATTTCAGAGGAGTTGCTTGACCAAGATTGGTATCTTTCTACCAGTTAGCCTTTGACTTCATGATTACTGTACATTATGTCTAAATACAGACTTAATTATGCAGTATGAAAGTGCTATAGTTTTTGCTTAATAGGTAGTTATTACAATGAAGCAATCTTCTTTAAACTGAAAAAATCTCAGGGCTGCTTATTTTCTGAGTATTTATTACTCTGTTGGATCTAACTACAAAAGTAAAAATGGCTTGGTATTCAGGAACAGGAGAAAACACAGACTTTGTCCTATAATCCAGGAAAACAGAGTTGTATGAAATCTGGGGAAATACTTGTGTTTTCTCATCTTCATAGAATTGTGTTCAGCTTTTACTACTTTTTTTAAAATACATTCTGTAAAAAATGCATTTTGTGAAGAAATATAAATTGGAGAGAATTTTTTTTAATGCTATCATTGATGAGATACCAACAGTTACAAAAACATAAAATGTTTTAAGTCATGGTACGTTTTTAAAGCCCTAATTCGTGTTTACTTTTCTTCCTACTGTTAGACAGTGTTTAACAGCTTCATATTTAGAAGTTCGGCACTGTAATGAGGTTCTCATTCTTTGGTGGACTTGTTTGAACTTAGAGGGGAAGTTTTATCTGAAAAGTTTTACAGTGGTTTTCTGATACTTTCATCTATGCAGCTGTTTGTGGTTTTTTTCCCTAGGCATGCCTTCATAGTATAATACTCTGAAGAACATTGTTTTTCAACCTTGTAACAATTCACTGTGCAATTGAGTTGATTTTCAAAGCTGAGCAGATCAATTCTTTTATTATTTCTTCATTTGATGACACCTGTTTTTCTCAACACATGACAGAACTTTCTGTTCCAAATTTCATAGCAGATAATGTATTGTATATTTACAAGTATTTTAGAAATGCTGACTGAGACTTTATCATGGCTACTAATAAGAGACTGCTACCCCAGAATGAAATTACCATTTTTCTGGCTTTTTTAATTGTAAAGTACAAGCATGCAGGGGGTAATCAGACTAGGTACCAGACTGCTTGCCTTCACTTATGTGCACTTTGAAGCCATCTGATTCTCCCTTGGCATGTCTTTTCCCAGACTTGCTCACAGAACAACTGCTTGAGGAAACCTCAATAATGTTGCTTACAGAACTGAAGCCAGTCTGATATTTGTGTTTTCTAAATAATCCTCAATTTGATGAACAAGCACAGGACCAAAATGGCAGAGGTGGACCTGCTTGGAAGCAACATGACATACATACATCACATGTTCTCTGAATGTTAGGAAGACCAATTAACCTTTAGTATCAAATATGAGATACTTGATGCACACATATATATATGATATCTATATAAAACTAAAATGTTCTTAGTGAATTCATCTCTGCATTTGGATTTTGTGAAGACGTTCTGACTACTATAAGCTAAAACTTGTTTTGTAAAGAGTTAAAACATAAATAAAGCCAGAAAGGAAATATGTATTACAGTACATGAACATCTAGAATTTGCTTATTGGGAGATACAGAAATTTAAAAGCTTAGTTGGTAAGAATGTCCTCCTTTCATAAGGCATCTACTTGAGAATAACAATTAGCCTCTGTAGTCTCTGCAGTAGATTTAGTCGCACATTCACTGTTGAGTATCTAGACTAGAGGTCATTGATGGGCCAGTTTTGTTACTCAGACATAAGTGTTGCTGGATTTTGGATTCATGTAAATATGTTTTAATACTTGGAATATGTATTTTTCTGAGAAATCTTAGAAATTTTAAATATTTGAGGAATTTTGTGTAAAGGCAAAACAAAATTGAAAATACTCAGCAAATTTCTACTTATGCTCTTGGTTGTGCTTACTGACCAGCTACTCTAATTGTATGTCTTTATCATTATGTGTAGAAATAATAATTTTGAAGATGTTAATGTATATGATCTTATATTCATACAGAGAACTGTTTTTTACCAATCTCTGAGGTCATTGCTGTAGAAGAAACTGAACTTAACAAGAAACAGCGCAATATTGGCAAATGGCAAAAAATGGCAAAGCCACATGCTTTCACAGGTATGGCCAATACAGTCTGAGGATGCTTTTGCTAATTGCTTTGTTTGAGGTGCTTCAGGGCAGTCAAAGGAACCTTCTTCAACAAAAATGATGTCCTAAAAAACCCTAAACTAAACCCCAAACAACCAACCCCACAACCAACCAAAAAAAACCCCCACAAACCCAAACCAGAAAGTAAAACCACAGAAAAACCCCCTCACTCCCTCCCTTCCTCCCTCAAAACCAAACCAGGAACTAAAAAAAACCCAAACAAAACAAACAACTCTCCCCAACAACAACTAACCCCAAAACTTGGCAACATAAACCCACAAACCCAAACATATCCACCAAAACTTTGTCAGTTTACATTTACAGATCCTTATTTTGAAAAATAAACCCCTTCCTTTAAGAACAAATCATGGCTTTAGCTATGCAATGAAGATTTTATGTCTTCTGTTTTACCTGCTGAATGATTCTGCACTGATCACTTGCTTTCTGCTGCTGGACTAGAAAATGAAAAGAGAGGCTGGAAAAATGAGTCATAAATGTTCAGAAGTTTAAAGTTAGTGGCATCATCATCATGTGTGCGTGTAAAGGTTCTTTGTATTACTGACTTCATTCTTAAAGTATCAGAATTTTCTGTTTGGTTTGGGGATGACTTCTGTGCTGCAAAGCTGGGGCAAATGCAGTTGTTCTCATGCCAGAATTTTGTGCTTTTTTCACATTCAGTCGTTCAACAATGGTAGGTGATGCTGCAGGTGGAAAGGTAAAGATGCCTCCAGTCTCACCAGTCTAGTTGTTAATATACAAGAAGATTCTATATTCATTTCTCTGAAATTTAATTTCTTGCTGTAGATTGCGTGGAAGCCAATGTGAGAGTTTGAGTTATCATTTTAAGCTTGCATCATTTTATATTATGTAGATATTGCAGACTTAAATACAAAGAATATATAAATTCAGTAGACTTTTGTATAAGTATGTGTTTAGTCAATCTATGGAAAAATTGTGTATGCAGTTTAAAAAGAAGTTATGTTTACTTGCTGGAAGATAATGTACTGGATCGAGTGTTTTCATTTTGACTTTTTGCAGCTTTCCTGTTTGCACTCTGAATGTTTCATTTGCAGAAATGTGTAGTGGCTGTTAATTACCACTTTTTTTCCCAAAGGTAGTTATTTCACAGAGCTGTCTAATGCCTCCATTTGCTTGGTGTACTTTTTTTTTTTTTTCAATAGTGTATTATGTGAAAAAAGCCCGAAATCACCGCTGGCGGTGCAGTGATGTGACATTCTGGTGTGCTGATGAGCACTTGTGTAATCAGTGGATACAGGTGCTGAAAGAATTACTTGAAATGCAAAGTAAGTTGGACTAAACTAACATTTGCAGCATCGTTTTGCAAGCTTGTGTGAGTTAATATTTTGATGTATCTGCTTTTTTTTTTTTTTAACTGTTTAGAGCAGCTTAGGCTCAGAAGCTGAGAGTTGCATTCTTCACTACTTTTTGTATCTCTACGTATTCACTAAGTTGCATTGAGTGTTTTACTCCAATCATGACTATAGACATTGTATGATTATGCCCTGACATAGGTTATTTTCACAAAACAGGAACACATTAGAAGCTTAGCAGAGACTATCAATACTCTAGGTTTGGGGGAAGGAAATGGCAGATACAAACTGAGAGATTTGCAGTAGTTTAGAGATCTGAGGACAGGATTGTAATGACTGTAAGGTTTATGGGTGGCTTTTTGTGTGTATGTCTCATCTTTCCAGTCTCTCTCATCTACAGTGTGCTTACATAGTAAACATTCCCACTTCTGTTAATAATTTTCTCTTGGACATTTTACTTCTTGGAAGTCTAAAAGTAGTTTTGCAGGAGTTATTCTGGAAAGAGATACCATGATAGATGTCAAGAGTGTGGCAGAGGCATAGCAACTCCATGACAGGAGTGAGGGTTAGCGATGACCACAGCACAGGTAGTATCCTCGCCAACCATGGTACAGTCCCACTGAATCTTGGCAGTGTGGGCAGAGCAGGGAGGAGCATAGCAGCAGGTCCTGTTTACAAGCCAGATAAGTTAATCAGGTTTATCCAGGGAGGCCTGACAAGGAGCAAGAGGCAAGACTGGAGATAGCTACCTGCAGTGTAGGGCTGATGTCTATCTGAGATACAGAGCTAGAGAAAAAGACTTGATACAAGTACACCTGTTATGTGACTCAAGTACATCAGGTTTACAGAATCTAAAAGAATATTTAACAAAAATGCCTTTCTGAACAGGTACTGGAAGCATGTGTCTTACTAATGTTTTTGGTTTGCATACATTACAGAAGGTATCTGGCTTCTAACAAAATATATTTTTAAATGAGATTTGTGCTTCCATTCAGGATACCTGTGAGAGGTGTGGCCTGGTTGATCATGTCTGTTTGAATGCAGGTGTTCATAATGTTGGTAGCAAGCTATTTCGGAAAAAGGAAGAGGTTCTCAGAGGATGACTAGTGCTTTGAATATGTGGCAGTTTAAACTTTTCAGCAGTCTAGCTTGGGTGGATTGATTATGCAAGTGCACTGATCTACTAACTGTGTTCATTCTTTCTTACTAAAGTAACAGTAATTTAGAATGCCATTTGAGGAAATGCAAATATTATAGCAGATGGGGAAAAAGGAAGGCTCTCTCTAAGTGCAGCAGGCTTTGCCATTTCTTGTATCTATTGGTACAGAGGTGTAATGTTTATTTCCAGAAGCAATGTAAATCCATGGCTATTAGAACAAACTTGAGATTATAATACCAAAGGTATTTTCTGAGGGGAAGATTTTACCATATAGGGTGGGTACTTCCTGTGCAGCATGTAGTTGTGTCAGGTATTCTTACTGTGTCTTTATCATAGAAAGGAAATAAATTTCAACTGTTACCAAGGCAAGGGCAGTGTTTAAGTAAATAAATATAATGGTATTTCTATGTTTATTGCACTCAGAAGTGCCTTTCCTCTTTCTGCTCTTGGTTTGTCTTCTGTTTTATATGCCAGTGATACGTAATTTAGTGGGAAGGTACTGCAAGAATAATGCGCATAAGAAGGTGAGGCATGGAGTCAGATGAAATGATTTTGAATTTTACCTGCTGTCTCATTGCCAGATTCTTCAATGCTGTCAGTACCTTCAGTATGATAAAGTTCTTATTAGATCTCAGTATAATAAAGAAGATCAATGAAGTAGGTTTTTATAGCTCTGATAAAAAGTTACAGATGCAGAGTTACAAGATAATAAAAAGCATTTTTAAAGGCTTGTATGCTGTGTTCACTTTGTTTACAGATTTGTTTTTGTATAGTTTGTTGAGTTCTCACTTTGTGTGCAAAGAACACTGTAGTGTTTTTCTTTACTGCAGAGTCTAGACCAAAGCAGTTGTTGGTGTATATTAATCCATACGGAGGAAAACGACAAGGGAAGAGAATTTATGAACAGAAAGTTGCTCCACTCTTCAGTCTGGCTTCTATCTCCACTGATGTTGTCAGTGAGTAATGAATATTTTAGTTTCTTAATAAACATAATATGAGCACCTGAAAGTATATTTGAGTAGCTTTAAGTTTTTTCTGTTACTTACTTTTTCTTACTAAGGAAGTGAAATTAAGTGGTAGAGGGGGAATGTTTTCCAATTAAAGCCAGATAAATGGAGACCTTGTATTGATATCTGTGTACCAAACTACAATTTTTGGTACTTCCAAGCTGTCTTAGCTTTTAATTTATGAGATACTTCTATTATTTTTTAGTTTTACTGTTGAGAACACTTGTTTGCACTTTTTTTCTATTGAAATATTTTTCTGTATATACTCCAGTGCATGTATCTTTTGTTTCTTTTTTTTTTTTTTTTTAATTGACATAAAATATTTTGAAACATATTTTGTGGGCAAGTTTGGGTTTTTTTTGTGTGGTCAAATTGGTAGTAGAAAAATGGTAATTAGTGAATTAGAAATAATATTTTTATAATTGTATGCCATGTACCATTTTTTTAATAGTGAATTTATAGTAGTAACTTTTTAATATATTTATTTTTTCATAGTAACTGAACATGCTAACCATGCTAAGGACAATTTATTTGAAGTCAATATTAATAAATATGATGGGTAAGTAACTTCATATGCCTTTTTTTTAACCTTCTCTAGCTCATATATTCTGTAATCTGTCCCTATCTCTAGTTTAAAATAGTAGCCTTCATTGCTGATAGATTTATTACAACAGATGCAAGTTGTGGGTCATACTCCTTTCTGTGGGAGATCCACATTTAGGTGTATTGAAGGGAAGCTACTCTGTTTCAGTAAACTTGTCCAACACAATATATTCAAGTGTGCAACAGGGCTTGCATGAGATTTGTGTTCAGAAGATAAATGTGAGACTAATTCTGCTCATTCAGAAGTTGAGCATTCTGTGATAGCTCAAGAACTACTCTAAAGTGTTCTGCTTGTGTCGATTATCTTGACATTCAAGTCAAGAACACTGCACCACTAGCATTCAGCCTGTATATGAAAATCATGAACTGTTTAGAAACAGCCTTGTTTGTTCTTTAGTGGTATTACTGTTTTAAAAGATCTGACTGAATGGTAAGATTCCGTTCTGTAATTAAATCTGTTGTAGAAGCAGAATATGTTAATAAGCTAGTCATTCCATTTCCTGTTTCATAACATGGAACAAATTACATGACTGGAAAATAATGAAAGTATGCACAGAGCCTATGCAGTTGAACTGTCATAACTGCAGTATTTTAAAGTAACGTCTTAAATTTGTTGACAAGTTTCAACTAGTAAGTTGAAAAAACAAAGCATTCCCAATGTTTTTGCAGAGTATTTTTGCTAGAGGAGCTTGTATAAATTGACTGGGGGCATGATATTGACAAATTTTGGTAGTAAGGAACTATATATTCATAGGTTGAGTTCATAGACTTCCCCATAGACTGGAAATGAGTTGGCTGTAAGTAAGCAATTGTGACTATAGTGGGATCTTCTGAAAACCTAGCTAATTAAGGTTTTTCCTTTTCATTTGATTTTTGAAATAGGTAGTACTGGTACTTGGTGAAATTCCAGTACAGAAGAGAAAATGGAAGCAAGTTTTTATGACAAGTAGCAGTGGTTTTTATGACAATTTTAGCAGAATATAAAGTGTTTATGGCAGATTTGAACAATCTCTAATTTTATTTATTTTATTTTTTATTTGGTGGATTTTGTTGTTTTGGTTGGTGTTTTTTTTTCTTTGTTTCTGTGGAGAACAGCAATGTTAGGAAGGAGTTCTTGAATTAATACTTAACAGATTAGTAGTCATATGGAAGGTTTTTAAAATGATTGAGCTGCATAAACGCATATGTTTCTTGAAGTTTGACTGTTATCATGTACAGGAAAAGCTTCTTTGGATTCCTACATCTAATTGCCATTCATCTGTGCCTTTTAGATTGGTACTCATAAGTGGCTTACCGTCATTCAGTGATGAGTTTCTTCATTTAATCTCCAGATTCTCTGTTTGGCAAAGTCATACCTGTAATTTTGAAACTAGATAGAAGATTCTTAATGATAACACTGCTTTTTTTAATCATCTTGCACGTGTTTCTTGTTTGTTCTTGTTTCCTCTTAAGAATTTCTTATGGTGGGTGTACTAATCTAAATAACTCAGCAACAGAACAGCTTCTTTTTAAAGACAGTTACTTAAAATATTCACTTAGAATATAGCAGGTGTCTGTACATCATTGTGCAGAACTAGAGCATGCTGTAATGCTGTGCAGGTAGTTCACCATGTTTAGATAAGTTTGACTTGGCTGAATTGCTATGCTTCCCTATACATATGCCTATTGCGAGTCCAAAAACTGTTTCTCATTGGTTATTTTCCTCATTCTTGAATCAGTTCTCAGAAAGATTGAGATTAGAAGGGACCATAGCTCTTTTGAAATTCATTTGTCTTGTGGGCTTGGTTCTGGAGTCTTTCAGCATTTGTAGTTTACTATTACCTTGTACTAGTCTATTAGCAAAATAAACCCAAAATGTGAGGATCTCCCAAAGATTTCATACAGTAGTTCTTCACTAGGAGTCTTCATATGTGTGGCTTGCACACTGGTCATCTGGTGTTTGCAATGAATGTGGTCATGTTGATTATTGTATATGTGAACTTTTGTTTCAGTTAATATTTACCCTTGCTAGGTACAGACGTTCATGTCATTGACTTCTCTAAGCCTGGATGTAGTATTCATTATAAATAGAACACTACTGAGACAAGATTGACCTTGCATTTACGTAGAAATTTTTGTCCACTTAATCTCTTTCTTAGAGTCTGGAGAGAAATCTGAGACAGACTAAAGAGAAATGATGTAGTTAAGCTAGGAGAGAGAAATTAATTATAAAAATGGAAAACAAACATTCTTTTCTCCCTTCTTTCCCAGTCTCTTTTGTCTTGACTTAGAGTGAGACAGTGTAAATTTTTAAAGCTGTCCTTTCCATTCATGAAGAAATGGCTGTTTTTTCCCAAACTTTTCTTTCTGTTGAAAATCCAATATGTAAATCTCAATCATCCATACTTGAAAATTCAATTAATTTGCCCTATGAAACAAGCGCTTATTCTGCAATATCTTTTGCTGACTATGTGGAAGAGTAAGTATTAGTTTATGCATTGGAAATTATTGTTATAGATACCAGTAAACATTCCTAAACATGTATGCTGGAGTCCACATGCATAACTTTGGATTTGTGAAGTGTTTGTTTCATGTGTATTTGAACTATGTCTTAGAGTTAAATAATGCTTATGCTTTTAGAGTGCTGAGTATGCATTTGATTATTGTGCATGAAATGTATGCTGCTGTGAATCAGTCTTACATCCTAGTATTTGCTTGGCTGTGGACGCTCTGCTTTTACAAATTGAGGATTTGTGGAGCTGCTGCACCAGCTCCAACCTGAATCAAATGTGCAAATCAGAGTTTTGCAACTGATTACTTTTAGAACCCTGCAGATACACGTAACTTCTGTCATTTTGACTTCAGCATGTTCAAAACAGCATTCAAGCATGCACTTTTCTGTTACTGGCTTTCATATGATATATATCCCTTTTAAATTAGAGGTGTAAAATACACTTCTGCCTAAAGCCATGAGTATTAACTTCACAGATGTCAAGGGTTGGATCATCGAGTCCAACCCCCCTGCCAGAGCATGACCATACAGTCTAGTTCAGGTCACACAAGAATGCATCCAGACAGGCCTTGAAAGTCCCCAGAGAAGGAGACTCCACAGCCTCTCTGGGGAGCCTGTTCCAGTGTTCTGTGACCCTTGTGTTGAGGTGTAACTTCCTTTTCCCTTTTTAATAAAGGTATTTTATTTCTATTTTATTTACTTAGAAAGCTGTATGTACAGCCTTCTTCAGTGTTTTCCCTGTAAATTTCAGAGTTTTCCAGTGAAATTCCATTGATACCTGTCTGTCCATACACAGCAGTATAGGATAAACATGGGGTTTTAGACTGCATTTCAATGGTTTTTTCTAACATTACAAATATGTCTAAGTGCATTTGCAGTTGTCTAGTTTGAATTTTTTTTCTGCTTTTTGTTTATTTCCAAATTTACTGTGCGCTACTAAATTGTGTAAAAATGGAGGAGGAGAATAGAACAAATGTTTTTGATGTGCCCACTGCATGCCCTAAGTAGAACACTCGCCGTGTTGTTTATTGACTGTTAGTGTGCATTCTAATTTGTGTTTCCTGGCAGTGTTGTTTGTGTTGGTGGGGACGGCATGTTCAGTGAAGTGATGCATGGTCTCATTGGAAGAATGCAGAAGGACTCTGGCATAGACCAAAATAATCCCAAAGCACCATTAGTCCAATGCAATATAAGGATTGGCATAATTCCTGCTGGTAAGAAAGGGTTAACTTTCAGTTTATTTTAAATTCTTTTTCTCATTCGTAACTTCTCAAGTGTAGGCCTAAATGTAAAAGATACCTAGCTAAAGCTGTTTATGTGCCAGTATAATTGTTGAAGACTGATTGCAGTTTTGTTTGGGAAGACTACTTTGTGAAAGAAATACAGTCTTAATGTGCAATTTGAGAATTTCATTACTGCTAATACTTTGTTTGGGGTTGGTTGGTTGGTTTTGTGACTTATTGTGTGTTAATACAAGATTAGATGTTGATAATTTTGATTATGTCCATCAGGACACATTTATGAATGAAATTTACAGAGCAGAGAGTTATGTTTTCCAGTTCCAGTGCTCCTATTCCATGTTCTCCACACAAAGGAGAATCTCCCACTGATCCTGCAAACTAGATAAATGCTACGATTTCTTCTGGACTCTTTTTTTTTTTTTTTTTTCTGTGTGTGTTTTGTTTTTTTTGGTTTGTTGTTTGTTTGGTTTATTTTTTCTCTCGCTAGTTGTCACAGAAAGCATAAGGCAACTACAGCTGAGGAGTAGTCCTCAGATGCCTGACCAAGCTGCAGATTTTGCCCCTTTTTAAGAGATGCTATACCTTCATGATTCTCAGTGTCAGCCACTTTTTCAGGCAATCCTGACTACTGTCATTGAGAAGCATTGAAAGCACTCATTCTAGGAATTCAGGTCTTGGATCTTTGATGATAAACATTTTTAATGACCATAGGCACTCTTTGTATCAATCTTGCTGTGAAATTTAGTGTCTCAGGTATTGCTTCACCCTGCCCACTTGGTTCACAAGATTCCTTCAAAAGTGAATTTACAAGATTGCTCTCTTTGTAGAATCATAGAATCAGCCAGGTTGGAAGAGACCTCCAAGATCATCCAATCCATCCTATCACCCAGCCCTGTTCAATCAACTAGACCATGGCACTAAGTGCCCCATCCGGTCTTTTCTTGAACACCCCCAGGGACGGTGACTCCACCACCTCCTTGGGCACCCCATTCCAATGGCAAATCTCTCTCTCTGGAAAGAACTTCCTCCTAACATCCAGCCTATACCTCCCCCAGCACAACTTGAGACTGTCCCCTTGTTCTGTTGCTGGTTGCCTGGGAGAAGAGACCAACCCCTACCTGGCTACAACCTCCTTTCAGGTAGTTGTAGGCAGCAATGAGGTCACCCCTGAGCCTCCTCCAGGCTAAACAACCCCAGCTCCCTCAGCCTCTTACAGGACTGAATTCAGTGTTGCAGCTCTTTATGGCACCTGCAGTTTTGAGGACTCTGTGGCAAGACAAACAGTTCAGTTCTTTCATGTGCTATTCTCTTTTTCTTGTCAGATGCTTGAGACTTTAATTAATGTTTATTTAATATCCCATTTTTTTATGAGCTTCTAACTAGAACTAAAACACAGACTTCATGAGAAAATTAAGTACAGGTTTTAAAAATAAATAGGATATTTGTACTCTCAGGCTCTAGGGGACTAGGTTTTATAGTAATTATATCTTTGTGAAGAATGTATCCAAACTCAAATGGTCTGAATTATTGCTTGGAAGAAGCTTAGTCCTTTCTACTTGCAGTACAGAGGGATTACAATGTGAATACCCCCTTATGTTTTTTCATTTTCCTTGTTAGCTAGCACATTGCGGGTTCTGTATAGCAGAATTACTATAATCGTATTCTGATTTTGTCAAAGCTTTGTACTACAATCAGTTTGTATAAACTTAATGAGAATATAATTTGAAGCTCTCTACCCTTCGTGTACCTTATTCAGGCAAATTTCTTGGACTAAGGTATTTTGCTTTCCTAACCAGTTTCAGAAGCCTCTGCCTGCTAAGTGGTGTTAGTGTCCATAAGAAAATATAATTGAAAAAAAACAAAACAGAACTGCAGTATTAAAAGCTTTCTTTTGTCTTTAGGAAAAACCTACAAGCTTGTCAAAAAATGAAAGATTAACCTTGCTTTTCCAGGGATTTCTTAATGCATATTTTCCAATTGCAATCCAAAACTATGATCTTAACTGATATTTTAGTACTGCTAACATCTATCAAGTCACTTTCTTCTCTTAAATACTTCAGTGGTATGTCTTTTTTTTCCATTGTGACTGCTTGCTATTTGAATGTGTACTGCATGCTCTATTCTGTTCACTAACATGGGGTACAGCCTTGTAATTAGTGCAATGAGTCAAATACTTTCTCCAAGTCATTATTTATAATGGTTAGACTTGATCTTAAAGGTCTTTCCCAATAGAAAAAAATCTGGAATCTATTCTATGATTCAAATCCCTCAAAAAGTATTTATAATGGTATATAGGCAAGCTGGCCTTGAAGTTGTAATTATAAAGTTTTTTGGAAGTACAGAGGGTAATATGTGTCTTGATCTATTTATATATTGTACAGTATTTAAAGGATCCATTACTGGAAAAATCAGGAAGCAGCTTCTTTACTGAAACTTCACTGAACAAATCTTCTCTTTCTTAACACATCAATACATCACAGGAACATAAATTGAGAATGAAACGGCCAAAGTCACATGTTACAGAGTGGTCAGGAGGGCAATAAGAGTTTAGTAGTTTTTTTTATTGTGTGGGTTTGGATTTTTTTCAGCCCTTGGTGTTCTCTTTTCATCTTCACTTGATGTGATGGAGCTCTGACCACGTATTGACCCCAACATATCTTCTAGTTCATAGCCTAGTGCAAGAAATCTGTTCTAAAATAAGTGACATCCTTAAGACCCTTTTTTTCCCTAAGATCTCATTAATTGATTTTGAAAATAAATTCTACCTATACTTTACAGATTAAGTTCTAAAGCTTTATGTGTTTTCTGATATATGGCACAGTTTACTTGTTGAGGACAGGAACCTGAGGTAAGATGACACTGAGTCAGTGGTTTTGAATCTCATCATGCAGGATTTTTTTTGCACATTGGATGCTACTTTCAAATTGTGGTTTTAATTTCCTGGAGAAAGTCCCTATTTGCCCCTTTTTTTTTAACAGATGTGTCTGTTTCTAGACTCTCTCTTTCTTTACTTTGTCTTCTGATTAAAATATATAATTTATTCTTACAGTTTAGGGTATATATTAATAAAGTAACTTGATTTTTTTATTTGCATAAACAATGACTTTTACTCCTGTCACTTTTAATTTTTGTTAATTGCAGCCATTCTTCAGATCTGCCACTTTAAATTGACTGATTGCTGTCCTAAACAGATTTGCTCTTAAGAGCAGAAGTTGTAGCAGTCTGATGAAGTTTTGCCCTGTGATGAGGTTACTACAAGTTGGTGCACCTGAAAAATTACTTCCTTCTAGTGCTTTCTAGCCTTAAAAGCACATCCACTCATGGTTTCTCACTGCTTACAGAGTGGTACTATGCCTCCATAGAACTTAAAAACAGAGAATTATTTCTCTTATGAGAAATGGCACTACTGAGGTTTCACCTGTGGTTTAGTAGTAAAATTACACCATCTGGTGTAATTCAAAGTAATGAGTAAATCAAAGTAATTTGTTTTTACTAAAGCTGGCAAAGAACAGGACAACAAAGCTGTAAGCTGCTGTTGGAGAACTCCAATGAAAGAGAATAAATAGATTAAATACCTTTATCCTATTTCTCTGCTGTGGCATAAGTAATGCATTCATTCGTCAAAAAAAGCAGCTCTGCCAGCCTACCCTGTGGATAGGGGCAGGGGGAAACCTTTCAAGGACTAGAGAAGATTGAGTAAAATGTAGATAAGAATAATGACAGTAGTGATTTAGGCTTGTAGTGTATCCAGATCCCTCTCACTTTCTTGGTCAAGATATGACCTTTAATGTCTAGGATTGAAGCATGCAGTTTGGTTATCATCAGCGTGTTGCTGTGTAGCTATGGAATCTAAGAATGCTAAATACAACACAGGTTTCTTATCTAAACTTAGTTTAGAAAAATGATGAAGCATGTATTCACAAACTTAAAATACAGATACAATCTGATTATTTTTTTTTTTTTTCCTTTAAATGACTCCAAGTGAATGTGTCTTTTGCTGCAGTGATTGTATTTAATTATTTTTGCAATTTAGTTAGCATCTCATTTCAAGGTTCACTATGTCTGGATTGAAATCTCAAGTACAATGTTTTGTGTTCCTCCTTCAGCATTGTAAATTTGTCATACTTCTGGAAATTACTATCTTAGAGCTAAATACTGCATTTAACACGATGGGCTCTATAAACACAGCTAATTCAAGATTACTTTCCTTGTTGTATTGATTTAATCTCTTTAATTTGTCATTATTGTGTTAATCCATTTTTATGCTTCTGAACTTCACCTGAAGTGATTATCTACCAAAAAGGGGACCAAAGTCCTTCTGAACTGTTCCTTTTTAACTCAGCCTTTCATTCTGCAGATACTGAAGTCAATTTCTTGGTTTCTGGATTCAGAAAAGAATATTTATTAAACTTTGAGCACGAACATGACTGTATGTCCAGACCATTCATCTATTCTTGTAAACATAGCTTCTCCTCTTTCTTTCGAACCTGTCAGATCCTTGTCATTTGAAAATCACTTCCCAGAAATATCACCCTCTTGATTTTTCAGAATACTAAATGCTGCTTGACCATGAATATATAGTTATTCTGCCATTAGTATGGCTCACTTGATATTTTGTCTCTGAGGTGACTGTAGGGACTGACTTCACAAAAATACCACAAACATATGGGACCCCCTCTGAAGTTATTCTGCAGTACAGAATTCTGTTGGTGTATTAGCTTGTCTCTGACGATTCTCTGTGGGTTGTGGGAGCACCTGCCCCTGTCAAGTATCTCACACAGAGCAGTGCTCGCAAGCAGCAAAAGTATTTCTATTTCTTTATTCAGTTTGCTCTTTTCTATAGGATTGACATCCAGTTGACTTGATTCTGTCATCTGCTTAGTTTAGTACTTCCAGGTCTTCAGAACTTTAGTTTTTCATCGATAAAATCAGAAAAATTAATACATGGAGCCCACAGAATCTATGTTTTTATGGGAGAAAACATAATTGTAGGTTAGTAGACTAGTAATTTTTCATATGATTGATCTTAGCACCTTTTATTTGGAGAGGGTCCTCAGAATCAATGGCATAAACTCTTCCATTCAACCAGTAAATCATCTGGTTTTGGTAATAACTTTGGTAGTTCTCAGACCAATTTATTTATTTTAGTTAATTTTTACAATATATTTTTTAAAAAAATACAGTGTTTAATTTTGAAGAGGGGAAAAATGTAGAATAACTTTGATATGTAACACCTATGTGACTGCATGATATACCTCCTGATAACAGACTGTGGGGGGAAATTACTAATGAAACAGAGCTCTAGTGTAGATGACATGGTAAATATTCAGATAATTATACTCATTTTAACAGAGCCTAGTGCATGTGCCCTCTACATTTGCAGTAGGCTTTTGATATCAAAATATCTAAGATGAGAGCTTTCTTTAGCTGGGAGATTTCAGACATTTAGTTTGGGATTCAGCTACTACGTGTGGTGGTATGGTGCTACTAGCCTTGTGCAAGACAGCTGTTGAACTGGAGTAGCAATTGAAAGCCAAGCAGCACTTGAACACTTGTGGTTGATGTCATTCTAGATTATGGAATTGCTCTCCTTAGGATGAGTTTCAATTTGAAATTGATGCTTAAATTTTCATGCTTACATTTAGATATCTGCAGGTGAGATGAGTATCTAAGTTAATGTAACAGCCACAGAGCATCTGGTCAATATCCATAGGACATGTGGATCATGTGTTGCATCTACCTGTCTTGTTTCCTAAGTCACTTCAAATAAGGCCTGTGCTGGAATACCTTCAGTCAAGCTCAGCCAACTGTCAGCAGTCTTGACAAGATTATCTTGATCAAAGCTTCTCCTTGAAAGTTTTGACATAGTCTGCAGTATCACATGTACCCTTGTAGCTACTTCCAAATACCTGTCAGAGAACGTATATCATTTTGGTTTAACCAGAACAAACAACATTTAGTACCTAGTCAAGAGTCATGCTCTGTGAAAGCTTCTTGCCCAAATTAAGTGCTCTAGCTATCCTAAGCTGTTAATCAAGGTATGTTTGTCAGGCTATGCTTCACATTTTAATCCTGCCTTCCTTTTCAGAGTTATACTGATGAAATAAGATAGATTTGGGTAGGGGTTGGATGTGCATCCAATAGTAAATTCCAAATCTATCCAAGAGCTTCCTAATGGTCTAGAATTCTCTTTGATTATGAAGTGACCTTTAAATCAGTGTCATATATTTTATTCCTGATTCAGTGTTACGACTGGTCATATTCTTTTGGAATCTACGTAAGGAATGACACTGATTTTATTGCTCCAAACTTCTAATTCTGAGAGTGGGGGGAAAAAAACCTACCCAGTAATATTTTACTGCTTGTAGTTGATACTCCACTGGTACATCTGATAAAGAGGGATGGTTTAACAGCTGGTAAACACTTTGGTGTCTTCCCTAGTCCTCTCATTTTAGAATCTCAGAATTCATTTCAGACTTCAGATCTCTCTTGAGTGAGAACTGGCCTGAAGCTAGTTAGTAACAAACACAAAATACAGATGAAGCATGAAATTTCTCCCCTTCTCATAGATATTTTGTTCAAGACTGTAAAGGCACACGTCTGTTCTCTTTGATTCCTTATCTATAAAATTATTCCTGAAAGCAAGTATTTACTAACTTTGAAACAACTAAGCAGGAATTTCTGTTTTAAGATCAAGCTTGAGGAGGAAGTGATGTTGAGTCTGGAATTTACATCATTCTCTCAAAAAAAGAGGAGACTGTCAACTTCTTTTTGTGAGATCTCATTAAGAAACAATAACCAGCATATGCCTTCCTTCTACTCTTTCTTTAACTGATATAAAAGCTGCAATGTAGTCCTGACCATTTTTCATGCGAATTAGCTTATTTCCTTCAACAAACTGCTGTAAATTTCCTTCAATAAACTGCTGTAAATTTATTACTTAATGCAAGTCTTCCTGTGGAAAGAAATAAATTCTGCACATAAAGTTAGGGGGAAAATGTTACAATTTAAATAATATTTATATTGTTATATTTACTTTCTTCCATAAAATATGAAGGAGCGGGCCAAAGGAGCTTTATGCTTTTATATGGAGGACTCTGGTAATGCTTGTTGGAAAATACATGAATTAACTAGTTTTTTATTTTTCAGGATCAACAGACTGCATATGTTATTCAACTATTGGCATTTCTGATCCAGTAACATCAGCTCTTCATATAATTGTAGGTGGGTGGTCACAGTTCGCTATTTTCATATGAAAATGATTAGCTAAAATTAGTAATTCCACTTAGGCCTTTTATGTATGTTTGTGAAGTATAGCTGTAATTCTTTGTTTTTGAGGGACCATACTGCTTTGAAATTTTCTATCTTTTGCTTAGTTTTCTTCTGGCATGCTTTTGAAAACAGCAGTAAAATACAATATGCAGTGTAAGCTGTTGGACTCTCCCCCTCCACCTTTGAGAAAGCTGTGACGAGTATACATACCCTTGAATCATGGTATTTTGTGCTAGCTGCCCAACTCTCCTGTGCAGTTCAATGGTTCTGTGCCAAGTTAGAAGTACAGCTTCTACTTGACTGGAATTAGCTTATAATTCCCTACTTTTACTATCTTTAAGTCTTATATTTCAGGAAGAACTAGGAGGAGAAGAGTGACTCTCAATAAAACTTTCTGATATGTTGTCATCAGTAGGGATGCTGACATTGCCACTTACGAAAATCCTCTAGTAAGGGAGTTCCTGAACTGCAGTGGGGGTTGAAGGAGGCAGCTTGGCATTTCCAGTGCATTGTAATTTGTGATATCAAGCATCTTATCTTGCCATATACTGAAGAGTCATAGTCACACATTTGAAAAATTGTGCCAGTCCCAGTAATAACGATGTTCCATAAAGAACAGAACTTCCCAAGTGACAATTAGTATCGTTTGTTATTGAGTGCTTAACAGTTGGTATTTTAGGAGCTGGTCTTGCAAAGGTTACATGTGTGGGTCACTGTTACTAACCAGTTAGTTAAATCTACTCAGCATATATAGAGTATAGTAGTTAAATCTACTCAGCATATATAGAGTTGAGACAATAGGAGTTTGATTAGAGAGACAGAGAGGTGAAGTTGTGTATTACAGTATTTTAGCTGGAATATTAATTGTGCATATATACACATATTTAGATTTTTGAGCTTCTCACTTATGTAAAGGGCTCTTTATAATAGTCCATGTTGGAATAACAGAAACATTCATGTTGGAAAAGACTCTCAGGACCACAAAGTGCAGCTGAGAACCCTACTCTACAAGGTTCACCCCTAAATGACATCCCCAGGCACCACATCCAACGAACCTTTAAACACATCCAAGGTTGATGAATCACCCACATCCCTGTGTGGGAACAAGCTCTCTTGTTCTATTACTAATTACTTGTGAGAAGAGACCAGAACCAACATCTCTACAACATCCTTTCAGGTAGTTGAAGAGACCAATGAGATCTGCTCTCAGCCTCCTTTTTATCAAACTAAACAGCCCCAGCTCCTTCAGTCACTCTTCATAAGGGCTATTCTCTAGCCCATTCACCAGCTTTGTTGCTCTCCTCTGCACTCGTCCCAGCACCTCAGCATCCTTCTTTTGTTGAGGTGCCCAAAACTGAACACTTGAGGTGTGGCCTTGCCAGAGCTTGAGTATAAGGGGACAATCACCACCCTACTCCTGCTGGACACAACATTTCTAATACAAGCCAGGATGCCATTGACTTTCTTGGACACCTGAGCACACTCCTGGGTCATACTCAGTTGCTTGTCTCTTAGAACCCTCAGGTCTCTTTCTACCAGACAGTTTTCCAGGCACACTTCCCCAGGCCTGTAGCATTGCTTGGGGTTGTTGTGACCCAAGTGCAGGACCTGGCATTTGGCCTTGTTGGAACTCATCCTGTTAACATTGGCTCATTGATTAAATTTATTCAAGTCCCCCTGTATCCTCATGCAGATTAACCCTCCCACCTAACTTGGTGCCATCTGTGAACTTACTGATGATACACTCTGTCTTCATCAAGATCATTAATAAAGGTGTCTAGCAGGGATGAGAAGTGGTATAACAAGGATGTGAGACAAGGGGCATAAAATGAAACAGAAGAAAAAGGATAAACTGACAAAAAACCCACCAATCACCACAACACAAACAACCGAAAAACTACCCAAAACAATCAAGGAAACAACACACTCCCTCACCACCGCAAAACCCACCACCGCTCCAAAGCTTAAACTATGAGGATGTCAGAGAGGTGGTGTGCTCTCTGTTCTTAGGGATTTTTTCAGGACTTAATTGGATAAGCTCTAATCAGACCTCATAGCTGAAGCTACTTTGAGTGAAAAGTTCAAAGAGAAACCTAAAGCCCTTTTGAGCTTGAATTATCCTCTGGCAGCATTACGTATAGGATTAAGTAGTACCTGGTAGATGTACAGATATTGCATTGATCTCTTCTATAACATCTCCTCCTACATAACAAATGAGTGTAAGTTCTTCATTATATAGTTTTAGCATACTGACCCATTCTCACTTAGTACTTAATGTTTAAAACTATTAAATAAAATTAGTGTAAAAAATATTTTTCCTTTCTGCACACACAAGAGATGTATATAGGTACATGACATATATACTATGACATAGACGTGACATCTGTTCTTTATTTTTCTAGAACGCTAACATTAAAGCTATTACAGTGTTTGCAGCTACAAACAAGATAAGCCTTAACAGAGCTCTTGCATTTCTAATCTTCATAGGCGACTGTCAGCCGCTGGATGTCTCTTCTGTGCATCATAACAACATGTTTTTGAAGTACTCTGTATCATTGCTGGGTTATGGTTTTTATGGAGATCTATTAAAAGATAGTGAGAAGAAGCGGTGGATGGGTCCGATAAGATATGATTACTCAGGTAACTGGTGTAACTATCGTTCTTTTGTCAGCATGTAAACACATTGCTGCAGTTGATGTACTGTCTCCAAACTAAGCTTCTCTGAGGCTTTTAAACATCAGAGACAGACTGAACCTGATTTCCAGCTCCTTGTAGTACCAAGTACATTAGGCAACATTATGTAAAGCTCTAACTTCAGGGATAATGCTAACAGCATGCTCATTTATACTGTGTTAAGTATATGTCACCTTGTTACCTAGTGATAGCTGCCTAACAAGTGATAGCTTTTCTGTGCTAATCATTTTGACTTTCTTTTCAGTCAGTTAGTGAGAGAGAGGCACTCCTGTCTTGGACGTTCAGCTGATACAACAAATTGTTAATTTTGTCCTTCTAATTAGCTTATTTGGATAAATCATATGCTACCAGAAAGTTCTTTGCTTTCAGTTTGTCTCAGGGAAAGAGGATGCAGTAGAAGGATTTGAGTAGTGTAGGCCAATTTAAAGATTTAGTGGTGACATACAGCTAAAATTTTTAGTTGTTTTTTAAAGATATCAAGCAAGGTAAATGTTAAAAAGTTGAGGTGGTGATGTGGTTTTCCTTGTCCTTTGTAGTCTAAAACATAAGAGCTGTGAGCTAGGGGAGAGACAGCTATTGTTTTGCAGTCCTTAGGTAATGAAAGGGAGCAATCAAGGGATGTATGTAGAGGTGTTTGCATTGTGGATTTGTAATGACTTAATGCTGCCTAATATGTTTTTTATGTAGGCTTCAAGACTTTTCTTTCTCATCATTACTATGAAGGAACAATTTCTTTTCAACCAGCAAAACATACGCTGGGATCTCCAAGAGATAAAGATAGCTGCAGAACAGGGTAGGCTAATGTTTCTCTCTTGATTTTTCGATGTGAGCTGTTGGAAAAGGTGTGTATGTAAACAGGAGTAACAGAAATGCTGGTTTTGATGTCAAAACACTCTAAAAGAGACAACCTTTTAAAAAAGTTTATTGTCTTGTTAAAGAGAACACCTCGTTTTATCAGGTCAGTAAAGAGAAGTGTAATAAGGTCTTGTTAGCTGGTCCCCTCTCCTTCAGTTTTAAGTGAAGCAAAGTATAGCAGCACAGTGGAAGTTAGAAGATGCTGAGGGCACTCGGCTGTGTTATCACCAATAAATGAAAAGTCCAGATTCCTTCTACAAATGAAAAGAATTATTCAAAAATTCTCAGATGTTCACATTGTAATTGAGTCTAGCAGTTCTAGCGATTGTTTTAATGCTAGTACAACAGCTGGCATGACTCATCCTTAGAATTAGCCTATTTAGTGATTTTTTTTTTTTTATAGTCTATTACTATGTTGTTCTAGCAAGTTAGACCAGACTGCAGTAAAGTACTGTGAGTCCACTCAATCACTCCTGCCCTGCCCTGCCCTGCCCTGCCTCTGGAGGGATGGTGAGAGGAAATTTTTAAAAAGGCTGAGAGGGTCAAGGACAGGGAGGGCTCCCTCACAAATTGTGGTCATAGGCAAAAAACAGTCTCATCTTGGAGGGGGAAAAATAATCAATTTAAACAAAAGCACCACTGATTTACTTCCTTTGAGTGGTGTGTGGCTCTTCTCTTCTTAAGGGAAGGTCTCCTTACAATCATCCCCTGTGGCAAGATGGAGTCTCTCCCATGGGAGACAATCATCCATGAACTCAATGAAAATCCTTATTATGGGGCTGCAGCTCTTCATGAACTGCTCTCATGTGAGTCCCTTTTGCAGAGGGTGATCCTTCGACAATGGACTGCTCCAGCACAGACTTACTTTGGAGTCATGGGTTTCTTTGGACACAGCCACTTGCTGTGGTGTGCTGGGTCTTTCACCAGCCACAGGCAGGATTCTCCACTGTTGCTCGCCATGGGCTGCAAAAGTTCAGCCTGCTGCGTCACTGTGGGCTCCAGCGCACATAGTTGTTTCTCTCACATCCCACTCCAAAACTGAAATTGCCCAGCTGGTTTTCCCCACCTCTTATCAAAGAAGTGGTTCCACTGTCACTGGTTGGTTTGTCATTGCCCAAGTGCAGATCTTACTTGAAGCTAGGGGAGCTAATAGAAGCTCCTCATAGGAGCCACCCCAGTAGCACCTTTCCCTGTTATCAGAGCCTCACCAGACACAAAGTTGTGTAATAATATTCCCTTGTTTCTTTAATCAGGGGGTGTTCCTTCCTTTCTCTTTGCTTTCAGTTGTGCAGTAAAATTGTGCTTGAAATTGCACAGCAGCATTCATTATTATTTTGTATGTATTAATGTAGCTGTTAGATGTGGTAGTTGTCACAGCAGCTAACAGCAGAGCAGGATACAGAGGAGCCAAAAACATAGGCTAGAGACTACATTAAACGTGTTGAGACTGCTGTGCTGGTGCTGTGACATGCTCCGGAACAGTCTCTATCATCAGATCTTAGGGAGCAAAGAGTACCTGGTGCTTCCCAAGGGATTTTATACATCCTGATGATCACTTGAAGAGTGATAGGGCTGGACACAAGCACTTAAGGAGAATCGTGGAGTGTGATGACCACCATGTGAACACTTGACAAGCTGAGAAGGACAAATGCTCTTCTGGTCTTGTTACAGAAAAGGGAAGTAGGGGATGTGATGGTTGAGGGCAGTCTTGGCAGTGATGACCATGAGATTATGGACTTTTAAATCCCAAGAGAACTAAGCAAGGCAAAAAAGCAGGACTGCAGCCCTGAATTTTAGGAGGACAGATTTTGGTTGATTCAGGAATTTTGGCAAAGTTCCATGGGAGTCTGCCCTGGAGGACAGAGGCCTGGGAGAGTTGGCTAGTGGCTCCTCAAAGCACATGAACAGTCCATTCTGATATGCAGAAATCTGAGGAAGCATGATAGAAAACCAACATGAAAGAGTAAGGATCAGAAAAGTGAAGAGTAGGTGGAAGTGGAATGACTTACTTCAGACGAACACAGACATTGCCTAAACGTGGAGGAACACAGCTCAAAAAGCGAAAGCTCAGGTGGAGTTGAAATCAATTCAGAATGTGAAGGGTGTTGGTTCTTACAAGGGATTTATATAAGTATACCAATCACAACAAAAGGTTAAATGAAGTGGGCCTGCTACTTAATGGTATGGAGAGCTGGAAAGTTAGTGTTTTGCCCCAGTTTTCGCTGATCTAGTCAGTCTCAGCCCTTACAGGTCCCTAAGGCTGTGGATGATTGAGAAACAGTGGATATTGCACATCATGACTTTAGCAAGGTCTGTTTCCTGCAGTATGCTTAAAACCAGGTCAATGAAGTATTGACTACATAAGTGGATGGGTGGAAAACTGCCTAGAGTAGTGAGTAAGATTGTGAGTTCCAAGTCCAACACCATTGCTAATGGTGTCCCTTGGAGGTCGATATTGGGGTTAATACTACTAGTCTGTTACTGGGATGGTGACAGAGTGTAGTCTCAGCAGTTTTATGAATGTTACCAGATTGGGAGGAACAGTTTTCACACTGAAAATCAAAGCTGCTAGTCAGAGGAACCTAGATGAACTGATAGGAACCTCCTGAACTCCTGGAGAGGCAAAAATTGTGTATCTGGAGTGGAGCAGCCTTATGCAACAGTACTGATTGGACACTGGCTGTCTGTAAGGTAGCTTGGCAGAAAAAAGCTTCAAGATATTAGTGGCCAACACTACACTTGAGTTAGCCATGTGTCCTTGCAGCAAGGAAGCCTAACTGTATACTGAGCTTTCTAAGCAAAAGAGAAGCTAGTAGGTCAGAAGTGATTTTCCCCTTGTACTTGGCGCTGGTGAGATGAAGGACTGGTTCCAGTATGTCAGTGTCTTTCACTATTACCTTTACTTCATAGAACGGTAGAATCAACCAGGTTGGAAGAGACCTCCAAGATCATCCAGTCCAACCTAGCACCCAGCCCTATCCAGTCAACTAGACCATGGCACTAAATGCCCCATCCAGTCTTTTCTTGAACACCCCCAGGGACGGTGACTCCACCACCTCCCTGGGCAGCCCATTCCAATGGCAAATCACTCTCTCTGTGAAGAACTTCCTCCTAACATCCAGCCTATACTTTCCCCGGCACAACTTGAGACTGTGTCCCCTTGTTCTATTGCTGGTTGCTTGGGAGAAGAGACCAACCCCCACCTGGCTACAGCCTCCCTTCAGGTAGTTGTAGACAGCAATGAGGTCACCCCTGAGCCTCCTCTTCTCCAGGCTAAACAACCCCAGCTCCCTCAGCCTCTCATCATAGGGTTTGTGTTCCAGGCCTTTCACTAGCTTTGTCGCCCTTCTCTGAACACATTCCAGCACCTCAACATCTCTCTTGAATTGAGGAGCCCAGAACTGGACACAGAACACACTACTGTACTTAAGTGTCTATACAACATGCAAGGTTGTCAGTGCTGTGCTGCATTTTATTGTAAGGGATGGTCCTGTAATGATTGGGTAAAACAAAGAAATTGAAGAGACTAATAATTTTGTTTTCAAGAATTGAATGATATTTTTGTTTTCAGGTGTTACATTTGCAAGAAAAGTGAGCAACAGCTGGCAGAACAGCGCAAGGAATGTGGATTAAAAAACGAAGGTAATTTGTAATGAAAAGTAGAATGATGTAGTATTGTATTAGTTATTTATATGCAAGTGTATGTCTTTTGTTACTTTTTTAAACATTCCAAGTTACTAGAATAATTCATTTTTTTTTTCAACTTCAAATAAAATACATGTAAATATGTGAAAAATACAAAGCATCTCCTCCACCTAAACATCAAAAAGATCTGGTAAAATTATACCAATTACTTGAACATTTTAATGTGTTTGATTTCTTTAGGAAAATCATCCCTAGGACTCTGTGTTCTTTTTGTTAGAAGGACTTAAACTGTGAGCTAATGTAGAGGGAAGCATTTCATTAAGGTAACTTTTTGAATCAATTAGTGTCGTGGAAGCAGGACACTAATGTGGCTGAGTCAGGAATTATAAAAATAGAATTATTTTATTTTCCTCAGAACCCTGCCCCCAAACTATACACAAAACTAGTTTAGGTTTATTTACAGATTCTAATTCGGTCGGGAATTCTTCAAAGGATGTTATGGACAAATTCAGAGATTTAGGAAGTTAGGAAATGGGAAAGGCTAAACTATAAATGCAGCTTTACCCCACTATCAGTCAGACTGAGCAGAGAGTTAAGGGAACAGGTTTTACTCACAAATGTGAAATAGGTGTTCGGCAATGGTCCCTTGATGGATTTCTCTGTGGCTTGGCTGCCTTCTGATGCTGTAAGCAATATCCAGTAGTCTGGATCTATGCAGCAGAAGTCCAAGGCGGGTGGCAAAGCCACCAGACTTGGAATTCTGTCACAGCAGGAACCTGTCCTGTCAGAAGCTCTGTCAAAGCAGGAACTCCTTCAAGGGGGGAACCACCTTGCGCCTTCTCCCTTGCTCTGTTGATGCTTTTCTAGACAAAGTGTCCATTTGCGATTTTATACTGCACACGAAAACCCAGCCAACCACCAGCCTGATTCCCAGCATAGGCTTCCATACAGATCAGTGCATGTGTGGAAAGACTCCTTTTGCTGTTCCCACTTAAAGCCTGCAGGGCTGGGGGGGGAGAGGGTGAAAGGCAGTTTTCTGCCACATTCTCCTCCCCATTCAAACTGGCAGTGGGGGAAAGAAAGGAATTTGAGGTGCTCAGGAACAGTCAGGATTAAAAAAACTCTGTTAGCATAAAAGTCACCTTATGTTAAAGCCATTTATTAAATAAATATGCAGCAGTGAACATGGATAACTAACAACTGACCTGGTAGACTTCAGTATTTCTGTGCAATACCTCACCAGTACTCAGTATAAGTGATTAATGGAACTTCTTTCCTTGTTCTCTAGATATGCTATTTTAGTCTTTTCCTCCCCTATTTATCTCTTGTACATACTTAGGTGGATTTTAAAATTTTGGTTTTATTATAGGCATGACTCTTCCTTCTGTTTGTTAGAACAACTGTTAATGTACCAGATTCTGTGCAGTCATCCTTCTAGTTGTATCTTTTTATGTCTGACTGCTGTGTCCTAATCTGAAGCACTGATACTAATAAAGTTGTGGCCTTGTTGAAGTAAGATACGTAGATTCAGTTAGCAAACTGGGACCAGAGGCAAAAGTTGTCTGTTGTAGATAAACACCTCTTATACAGCAGGCAGCCTTTTTTTTTTCCTTTTGTAGAAGCCAGTGCATAAAACTAATTTTCTTGATGCAATATTAGTCCATGTGACCTAATTTATCTTATAATTACAGTCATTTTACACAGTATCTGTGCCAGGCTCTAGGCACAGAGTAGCACCGCACTATAGAGACCCATTAATAGAATAAAGACCATGTATAGATTTGTGTCAACCCAGATTCCTGTTACACATGCTTACATATAGTGCTTTCATCCCAGCTACTGCTTTCAGATCCTGAATATAGTCAACAGATGGCCAGAAGAGAGTATTTCTTCAGTTGTTCTAATTTATGCCCAGTTTCAGCTGAAGAAATTGCTTTACGTAATATTTTCTTAGGCGCTAAATTTGATAGTAGGTTTTTTGGGTAAGCAAAAGTCTTACGTCGTCTGAGAAATAACTACAATTAGCAATTCCCACTGTTTATTTGTGGGGATTTTTTGGGGATTGAGTGTTTTGAGGTGGTGAGTTTTTGGCGGGGGGGTGTTTTGTTGTTTCTTTGTTGTTTTTTAGTTTGTTTATTTTACATCTGCCTATTTGTTAGCTTTTATTTAGCAAAGAAGGAAAGGCAGAAGAAAACTACAGATAAGGGAGCAATCAAGACTGCTTTAGCCAGGTTTGCACTAGACATTAGACAGCTGAGTATAGGATATTGTGGACTTAAACCCATTTTACTCTCAGTAGTGGGCTTTCTCTGCAGTCCAGTCTCTTCTTCATGCAGTACTTGTAAGGAAACACTAAAAATCAGCTACTCTTGATTTGCAATAAAAAGGATTTTTAAATCACCATCTCAGATAAGCATTTTAGTCAGCCAGGTGTATTGGCTGACTTGTTAATTGTGCCTGCTTGGTTTGTGTACCATTCATAAGGATGTCTGCATTGGCTTTTACTCAACACATTTCTTTGTATTGTGCAGAAATCTATGCACATACGCTAAGTAAAATTTCAGTGTTAGTACTTTATGCTGATTTCAGAAACTTGCAGTATATGTACACAATAGACAGTTGAAATGAGTACCATTTATGCTCCCCCTGCTTAGGATGGCACTATTATATAAAAGATAGCTTTTGTGAGTAATTTGTGCTATTTCAGTGATGCACCCTGCAGAATGGTTATGGAAATAGTTGATCATTTAAAATGTGATACATAGTCTTGACTTAGCTCTTGTTTGAACAGTGAAGCTTTTTTTGAGCACTGTGCTAAAATGTGTACTGAATGATATTTCCCACTAGGTGAAAATGTCTAGTGTAATAGCATATCTAACTGTGCTACCATAAGTAATTTAAGGCTTAATACAGTGAGCATACTTCAAAAGTTAAACACATAGCTAGACACACTGTGATAGTTTGGGAGTTACCCACCCCCCCACACTCTTATGAAATCACCCAGACTAGACTCAGCTGGCTGGGAGTTCAGGAATGAAGGTTTATATTTACAGCTTAGCACAATATACAAGCAGATATTTACAATATAGACAGCTATATACAGAAATATACAAGCTAAAGATAATATAGAAGCACAATACCCCTCCCAGAAATCAGAGTCCCCAGGAGGGGCTCCCAACCACCCTTTCACCTTCTTTCCACCCCTCTACCTTATCCCAGACTTTGCCTTAGGTGCAAGGTGAGTTTGGAGGATCGGCAAGGAGGGGTTAGAAGCAGGAGGATTAGTTACATGGATTCAAGCAGAAGGGAAATGGACACTGTCTTACCTATGTTTGTGTCCTTGTTTTTCTACATCTCAGCAAGCTTATGAGTGAAGTAGACATCACCATTGTTCTCTTTTTGCAGCCTATAATCTTATTTTTTTCTCATTAAGATAATCCAATTTGCCTCAAACTAGCACACACACTATAGATTAGATTATTAATGCATCTCAGATAAACAACAAAAGGATTTAAACAGTTTTCATAATTTAATTTATACTTCAGGAAAACCCAATATTCTTGTAAATTAGAGTTTGTGTAGTTCTAGACATAGTTCCAGCTCCAGTTGTTTCTTAATGTTCTGTTCAGTTACCTTCATCTGAGAGCAGATTTCTCTGGAGTTTGAACAATGTTACTCTATAGTTTCACAATTTAAAAAATTTTCAAGTCTTTCTCACCTCTCAAGATGCACATTTTGAATCTGATTTTTTTTTGTAGTATCCAGTTTGAAAGCAACATGAAATCAGCAATAAAGGAAACAAAACTAAGTGACAGATTATTCAAAAATACTGAATTTAAGAGTAAATTTTTGTTTGTTTCTTTCTTTATCTGTAAATAGAGGATTGTGTGGACAGAAAAAGAGTAAAAGTTTTAGTTTCTTTTAAATTTCTTGTCATATATTAGCCCTGATCTATTTTTTCCTGCAATTCTGTTTTGTTTTTTTCTTGGTTCTGTTACTGAGGAGTGGATACTAAGAAGTTCTAATGGAAAAAAAAAAATCGTGGAAGCAAGAAGAGTTCAAAGAGAAAAGAACAACTGCAGAATGCTTTCCAAATACTTTTTTTATATATATAGTGCTTTGAAGTGGTCAGTTCAAAATGAATGCATCATAGACTTGAAGTCCAAAACTATGTAAAAAGTTGTAACAATGACTTACTAAAGTAAACGTGAAGTTCCTAAGACTAAGACAGTAAAGAATATCAGAATTTTGGAACACAAAACACACAGCTGTGATGGTTTGGGTGTTCCCCGCCNCTATGATCTAATTCTTCTCACCAAAACATTCTAGCTAACTTCAAACTAGCACAACAGCATAAATATTACCTATCATTCCATCGAAGAAGCATCCTGAAAATGATTAAATTAACCCAAATGCTGAGAACTGAATAATATTAGATGTTAAGTCCATACCAATTAATACACTTCAGAACTTCCAGCTTGCTGTGGTTTACTGATGCAACTTCTAACAAGCCTATATAAACAAACTTTTATCATTTTTTCTGTTTGTTCCTCAGTTTTATCTCCATCATCAGCAATGGCATTTGCATCTGAACGCCTCCAGGCATGGAAAATGTATCTACGTAGACTTCTGTGGAGTTTTTAGTTTTAAATATCTGAGCCTAGTTAATAGTGGGAAGAGACAAGGAGTGTTCAGGCTGCTTTATGCCTTTTTCTTATTGTAATGAGGAAGGCAATTGTGTAATTTAAAAATACCAAGATACTTTAAATATATTTTTATCCATATTCAAGAAAATACACTTTAGATGGCACTCTGTGCAGTGTCTGCCAGTGTTTCTTTGTTCCAGAAAATTCCTTTGCCTCCTGATAGTATTGTTGCTGTTGCATACCTGAGCTGGGTTTAGGTCTAATCTCTTAATGGAATGGTTTTATGTTGTAGACTTCTCTATTGTTTCCCAGAAACGCTTTGTCCAGTAAATTTAAACTCTGCTTAAAGTATTCATCTTCAGACATTTGGGGTTGGGGTGGAAACACTTAGAGCTCTGCTCCTGCTGGTGTTTGCCGAACCCTGAGCGATCTCCTCCTTTTTTGCCTTTTTAAAGAAAAGATGCAATTTATGACATTAAGTCAGAAAAGGAATATTGATTTAGAACCCAAATACTAAACAACTGTCTTTGCATCACTGTTAATTTAAGATTAACATGTTTCAGAGCAAAAATAAAATTTGTGAAAGCTTAAAAACCCCATTGAACTTTCACAGTAAGAGGTGTAGCTTACCTCTGTCTTTTTTTCCTGTCTAGAGCTTTGTAATTTACCCAAATAGCACTGATCTTGAATTTGACATGCATATGTCAGAAATGGTGAGCAGTTTTAGTAGATAATCACAGTCTGTGAAGGGAGAAAGCAATTTCCTTTCTTAATATATGAAAAATAGATGTGTTTTTTTAATGCAGTTTAATTTATTATTGACAGCACATAAATATGCCCAGTAGAAATTTCTAAGTTGGCAAGAATGATTGATTTTCAGAGTTCTTGTGAGTAGATCAAATAACCTGTTTCCATGCCTTTGTGTTTCAGAAGATGAAGAATGGAAAGTTATTAAAGGGAAATTTCTAGCCATCAATGCAGTAAATATGAGCTGTGCCTGTCCAAGAAGTCCAAAAGGTCTTTCACCAGCAGCTCATTTGGCAGATGGTTCAACTGACCTGATTCTAGTTCGCAAATGCTCAAGACTAGATTTTTTACGGTATCTTGTCAGACATACAAACCAAGATGATCAGGTATGTATTCCTTTTGACAGTGCGTTCTCTGGAGTCAGTTTAAGATTCCATTTTTACTTCATTGTTTATGACTTGTACAGTTTCATAAAAATCACTCCATGCCTTAGGTAAGTAAGCTTCTCTAGAAAATTGGAGTGGACAGGCTCTTGAATACAAAGTGCTATGTGCTGAGTTGCTTAACACTTCAAAGATATTGAAGTAGTTGTAATCATTTTGATGGTGTGGGTTTTTTTTTTCCCTTTGTAGTTTGACTTCTCATTTGTAGATGTTTTTCGGGTGAAGAGTTTTCAATTTACGTCAAAGCTTTCAGAAGACAACGAAAGCAGTGTCACAGATGTAGGAAAGAAACGATTTGGCCAGTTCTGCAGAGACCATCCAGCCTGTTGCTGTCATATTGTTAATAGCACTTGGAATTGTGATGGAGAAACTCTGGACAGTTCAGCACTTGAAGTGAGGTAAGCATTGATATTTCTCTTCAGATGCTAGAAAATATTAGGCCTTTTTATCCCAAAAAGGTGTCTCTGCATAGTAAATTTGTGTCTTCTGATTGTAAACTAAATTTCTTCTTCTTTTGTTATTTTTTTTGAGTCCTTCCCAGAGAATACTCTTAACTGTCTGTATTTAGTGATCACTTCAGAGTCATGCTTCTGCATCTTAGGAACAGGTGTCTGAAGTGTGGAGGAGACACCATGATCAGGCAGGTGGTTTTCCCAGGGCAAGGCTCATGCTCTGCACTCTGGCTGTGCTGGCCCCTGCAATTCTGCACTCTGGCTGTGCTGACCCCTGCAATTTCCCCAAATGGGGGAAACTCACTGCGTATTTATTTTTTTTCCTGCCCAGGGAAGTGTTGGAGTTACCATCCCTGGAGGTGTTTAAAAGGAGGCTGGATGATGCGCTTAGTGCCATGGGTTAGTTAATTAGAAGGGTTAGGTGATAGGTTGGACTTGATGATCATAGAGGTCTCTTCCAACCTGGTTAATTCTGTGATTCTGTGAAGGTGCTTTTGGAGGGATTCTTTTTAAACCTCATTACGCTGAGCAGCAGCTTTTCCTGTTAAGCTTAAGCAAACATTTTTGTCCTACAGAAATACTGAGTTATCACTGATATTGTGTGCTTTTTCACACACAGTACAGTCTTACCTCCAGCCTTGGCATATGGAGAAAGTTTGCAGTCGTGAAAATAATCAAATTAGAATGAAATAGAGTCCTGTGGGATTTGAAGGGCTTTTTTCTTTTGTTTCAGGAGTAGTTTTGGTTGCTTGATTTTGTTTGCTTTTGGAACAAAGAACATAATCACATAACAATCAGAAGTGGGGTTTATAAATTTTGAGTAGTGTATAAAATCAGCTCATCTAAGTGCCTCATAGACCTTCTTGTGTGGGAAAAGAGTTGTAACAGGAGTGGAGGATACATGAGTTATTAGAACCAAATATGTAATACTCATTAATTGATTTTAATATTTTTTCAGGGTTCACTGCCAGTTAATGAAACTATTTGCAAGAGGAATTGAGGAAAACGGTAAAGATGAAGCTGCCTGCTACCAGAGTAGCATTGAACAATTACTATAGATACTGTTGCTCCAATGGGGAGAAGAAAACATAAAAGCTCAAGGAAATTGAGTATTATATGCATTTTAGTCAAATTGACAAGTATTTTTAAACTGTAGTTCTGGATTTTTTTATGGGTTCAGTATAATTTTAGCCATCTTATTACTTTGTGCTTTTTAATCATGACAATACTATCTTGGAGCAATGTAATCTAAGTTATGTTAGAAAAGAGAAGGCTGTCATAGATACATGTATTCAGGATAACTGTGCTTTTCTAGAAAGCTAATTTAGCAGTGGTGTTCCAATAATACCTAAATGTTATGAAACATTGGATTTTTCCATTGCCATCAAAACAACATATTTCCAGTGTCTGAGAAGGTGTTTTCTGCTGCAGGTGCTATGTAGTTGCATGTGGCTTAAAATACTGGACAACAGTGTTGTCATTCACATCTGTTTTTAGAAAACTCTTTCATTTTACAATTCTGACTATACCTGGCAACGTATCAATGCAATTCAAACACACATTCTTGTCTTTAAGTAATAACAATAAGAGTTTAGAAATACTTTGACAAATAAAAGCACACCTATATTACAGGTCAGCCCTTATCCTACGTAATCTACTTAAAGGCTTCCACGCATGATGCCGTTTGGGATTACAAATGATTTTGTGACTGCTTAGATGATACCAAATACCACACACTGTAACTGAAATGTTTTGTAAGCAACTCTCAGTAATACTTACATCAGGAAGGCACCGCAAAGGAAATTAAAAATACCTTCTGAAACACCAGCAAATTTTAATTGTTCTTTAAGTAGCTAAAATTAAGATATGAAAAGCTTCTCTCTTCAGTATGCAGTTCTCTGGACATTTGACTATATATGTTAAAATGTCTTTGCAACTGAACATATTGAAATATGAAGTTTAAAAATAAAGCTTAATGATTGAAAGTTTTTAAAATACTGTTAAATATGAAACAAATTAGTTTTGTGACATCAAGGGAAGAAACTAGCATCGGATAAATCGTGAATTCACTGTGCTGATTTGTGTTTAAAACATTAGACTGTCCTATGTAGCTAAAGAGTGACTATTTAAATTGTGTATGGATTTGTGTATTGTGGCACATGTGGTCTGTGTAGGCTTGGGGCTACATTTTGCTGCTCATGTATAGACCTATTCCTGTTTGAGGATCAGAAGTTAGCCCCTGATCTCCTCTACTTTTTTTTTTAAATGTGTATTTCTCTTTAAAATGTATTGCATCTGAGAGGGTTTTTTGGTCTAAATAGCTACAAATCCTCTCTTTGTGTGTATTTATTGGTACTTCTGTCACTCAGCTTGTATTAGTTTCATGTCTCATTTGGTCTGGCAGCTATGGTGACTGGCCCTTTTGTTACTGAAAATTCTTGTAAGTGGCAGATTGAATTTTTATTTGTTTATTTCCTTGAAGTTACTTACATTCCATGTTTATGTATCAAAATGGTATACTGTGTCTTTGATACAGCATATTCATACTGGTCTATAAGAGATAAAGCACTTGCAAATGATACTTAAAATGTAGTCATACAAAGTTTAGGATCTGGGTTTTGTTTTGTAATATTTCAGGGAAATACTTGAATGCTTTTCCAAAAGTCCTGCTGTTTACTTTCCTTAATGCAATGAGGTAAAATGTCGATCGATGTTGATTTGTTTATCAAATATTTGTAACACAAGTGTGATGTATGCTGTATTTTTAAAGCCATACTTAGTAAGGGAAATAGTACTTTTCAACTAAGAAGCCCACTGACAATGAGATAATGCAGTTCTACAAATGCAGATTTTTTTGGAAGTGTTGATTGTTCGAATGTTCTGCAGTTGCTGTGGTCTATCCATGGATTCTGTGAGAGAACCCAGACTTCACGTTACTTAATTCTCATGCAGGATATGATGGCACACACTCACCAACAGATGAGGGCATTACTTACATGAGGCATTACAGCCATCCAGATCATGTTCTCATAAATGTGAACAGGAGTAAATACTAACCATCTCTTTCCATTACTTTCCTAGTTAGTCATGAGACTCTTACTTGGAAAATGAAGGTTTAACCTGATTGTGAATGTGTTGAATATTTTTGATACCTGAAAACAGAGTGCTTGGTTGTTTCCAAAGAAAGCCACATGCGAAGGCCCCCTTTCTGAGAGAAAAATCATTCTGTAATATGGTCATGAACTGTAAAGTAATAAACATGCTGCAACATAATATTAAGGGGTCTTAGGTAACAGAAAAGCTGCCTAGTTGCATTTGAATAACTCTATTTGTAGCATATTATACAAAGCACCATATGTGACTTGTGTGATGTGTCCAGTTTACTTTTAAGAAGAGAGCTGTGTAAGTGATGTCTGCTTGCTTTGTAATTCTAGGGAGTTTTCTCTGAATATCATCTCAATATGGAAATTGTATGTGGGAAAACAGAGTTCAGTTTCTTTTTTATTCCCCCCCCCAGTCTTGCTGGCTTCAAGATTAGAAAATATATTCTGCTCTATGATGCTGAGACTTTTCATTGAAAAAATAAAATTCCATGGTACAGCAACACAGTGATTTTCTTCTTTTCTTAACATGATTTACAGAAATACCTACATCTGTCTGGCAGAAATCTGGCAGTAGTGTGCTTGGTGCAGCTGACATGGGCAGGTGAAACCGGTAGCGACATAATTCCTGAGTTTGTGTGGGTTGACCACAGCTTTGTAGCAAGTGTGAGTGAGGACAAACACTTGAGTCTGAGGGAAATTAACTATTGAAGCTGAACTTAGACTACAGCTAGGCAACCCAGCCAAGGTAAATTAAAGACAAAAGAAGAAAGTTACAATGTAACAAAGTATTTAGATTTATTTCTTACACAAATATAAACTACAAAAAGTGAAAGAAAACTACTGTTTTAGAAAACATGAAATGTATATAAATTATAATATATATTCAACATCTTCATCAGTGACATTGATGAGGGGACAGAGTCTGCTCAGCAGGTTTGCTGATGACCCCAAACTAGGAGGCTTGGCTGATACAGCTGAAGGCAGTGCAGCCATCCAGTGAGACGTGGACAGACTGGAGAGCTGGGCACAGAGGAACCAAGTGAGGTTCAACAAGGACAAGTGCAGAGTCTGGCACCTGGGAAGGAATAATAAACTGCACCAGTACAGGCTGGGAGGTGATCTGCTGGAGAGTGGAGAGGGACCTGTGAGTCCTGGTGGATAACAACTATGGCACAGCAATGTGCCCATGTGGCCAAAAAGGCCAATGAGATCTTGGGGTGTATTAGGAAGAGTGTGTCCAGCAGATCAAGAGAGGTTCTCCTTCCCCTCTACTCTGCCCTGGTGAGACCTCATCTTGAGTACTGCATTCAGTTTTGGTATCCCCAGTTTAAGAGGGACAAGGATTTGCTGGAGAGGGTCCAGTGATGAGCTATGAGGGTGACTGGGGACTGGAGGGCATGGTTTATGAGGAGAGACTGAGGGACCTGGGGCTTTTTAGTCCAGAGAAGAGAAGACTGAGGGGATTTAATAAATGTTTATAAATACCTGAGTGCTGGTCAGGAGATGGGGGACAGGCTCTGCTCACTTGTGCCCTGTGATAGGACAGGGAGCAGTGGGTGTAAGTTGCAGCATAAGAGGTTTCCACCTCAACACAAGGGGGAACTTCTTTACTGTAAGGGTCACAGAGCACTGGAGAAGACTCCTCAGAGAGGCTGTGGAGTCTCCTTTCCTGGAGACTTTCAAGGCCTGTGTGGATGTGTTCCTCTGTGATCTGTGCTAGATTGTGTGGTCCTGCTCTGGCAGGGGGGTTGGACTCGATCTCCTTGGGTCTCTTCCAAACCCTAACATGCTGTGATCCTGTGATATAGTAAATATAGGAGTGGGTGTTAGAATTTCATTCCAATAATTATTACAGGTACAGTACGTTTTCTGATAAGAAGTAAACCATGTTTGTTGTAGATGAAGAGTGGGCAGAGAAGGAAAGCATGCTTTTCAGCACTGTGGGCATTTCTGCTTTTTGAAGTCTATTTGGTTTACATGGTAAGGTTTTGGTAGCTGGGGCCACTGTAGGAGTGGATTTTGTGAGAAGACACTAGAAGCTGCTTCATGTCAGTCACTTCCAAACAGGTCTTCAATGGGCCTGCCACTGGTAGCACTTCTCTGACAGCATGTTTAAGAAAGGGTAAAAAATGCTGCACAGTGCACAGCAATTTTGAGAGGAGTGAAGGGGTAATAAAAATCCCTGCAGACATTAAGGTCAGTGAAGGAGGATAAAACGCTCAAAGGGCTGGAGCAGATACTCTTCAGCAATCTGTGTTGAAGACCATGGAAAGCCAGGCTGTTTCTCTGCAGCCTACAGAGGATAATGGTGGAGCAGGTGTCCACCTCAGAGGCTATTCTTGGAGCAGGCCTGGTCTACCTGCAGCCATGGGGAGCCCATGCTGGAGCAAGTTTCCTGGTAGGAGCTACAGATTGGAAGTTACTTCTGAGCAGGTTTTCTAGGAGTAACTGTGGCCCATGGGAAAAGCTCACAAAGGAGGAAGGAACAGGTGAGATGAAGTATTACAAGCCAACCACATTCCCTGTTTCTCCTCCTGTGCTGCTTAATGGGGGGGGAAGTAGAAGGAGGTAGAGGAGTGAAGAGTGAGGTTGGGTCTGGGAAGATGGCAATCAAGGAGGGAGACAGAAGGTGGGTTTAGCTTTTGTTTTTATTTCTGACTTGGTCTGTTAGTAATTGGCAACAAATTAAATTTATCTTCCCCAAGTCAAGTCTGTTTAGCCCTTAACTGCAAGTGTGAAGTTATCTCCCAGCTCTCTCAGCCTGTGAGCTTTTCATATTTTCTCACCTTTTCCTGCTGAGGAGGAAGAGGGTCACAGTGGCTGGGTGAGCACAGGACTGGCAGCCAAGGTCAACCCACCACATACAGTTACACAACGAGGCAATGTTTGCAGGGGTGTTTATGGCATGAAGTGGAAAATGATGTGCAGAATCAAATTCCTCTGAATGCCCCTGCCCTGCGAATCAATTTCCTTGGAACTCCTGCCTTAATCCCTGTGAAGTAAATGAGCAGTAGGAATTAATCATTTTAATTCTCATTAGTCACATCACTCTTACTTCAGATTTTCAACAGCATAGTTAAGTATGTTTAATAGATTCTAACTGATGTTTAAGTTGCAATAAATGAATTCTGTCCATAGTGAAGAAATAGTTTCTCCAGACTTCTGTCTTACTCACCGACGTGCGCATGATGTACGTCTTGGCACAGCTTATGTGTGTTCTTAATTAATGTGTGACTAGTCCCATTAATTAGAAGGGGGTGGGGCATTCATTCTGAAATCAGTCATGCCTTCCAAATCCTTTGCAATGAGAGGATTAATTTTTTTTTTTAATTCAATTTCCTACTGCTTAGAAACTATTCCTAAGACATGCCTACCAAAATTATCAAGAGGTTTTCTTCGAAAGATGTTTGCTTCTTTACGTTTCTTATGTGCTGAAAGGGTGACTTGCTCATTTGGTGACCAGTGACAAGTGGTGTTCCTCAGGGGTCAGTGCTGGGACCAGTGCTCTTTAGCGTCTTCATCAGTGATATGGACAGAGGAATTGAGTACACCCTCAGCAAGTTTGCAGGTGACACCAAGCTGTGTGGCACAGTTGTCTTGCTGGAGGGCAGGGATGCCATCCAGAGGGACCTGGACAGGCTGGAGAGGTGGGCCCAGGCCAACCTCATGACGTTTAACAAGGCCAAGTGTAAGGTTCTGCACCTGGGTCGG
>WAAF01016073.1:63852-85825 GCA_013400475.1 Tricholaema leucomelas
CTCTGCTATGAGGACAGGCTGAGAGAGTTGGGGCTCTTCAGCCTGGAGAAGAGAAGGCTTTGAGGAGACCTTATAGTGGCTTTCCAGTATCTGAAGGGAGCCTACAGGAAGGCTGGGGAGGGACTATTTACACGGTCTAGTAATGTCAGGACGAGGGGGAATGGGTTTAAGCTGGAGGAGGGGAGATTTAGTTAGGAGGAAGTTCTTTACAGTGAGGGTGGTGAGACACTGGAACAGGTTGCCCAGGGAGGTTGTGGATGCTTCCTCCCTGGAGTTGTTTAAAGCCAGGCTGGATGAGGCCTTGAGCAGCCTGCTCTAGTGGGAGGTGTCCCTGCCTGTGGCAGGGGGTTGGAGCTGGATGATCCTTGAGGTCCTTTCCAACCTAAACCATTCTATGATTCTATGATTCTGTTTTATAGCCGTTTCACTTCAGGTGCAATTTTGTGCTACATTTTCCAGCAATTTTTTTTTTAATTAGTATACAGAGAAGACTTCAATAGTGTAGAACAGGAAAAAATGGAGGCACAAATAATTATTCATAAAGGAAAGATACTCAAAGAACAGCAGAAATTATGCAAGCTAAAATTCTGTGGAGACCAAAATCTTGAAAGAATAAGAGAGAACAACTTGCAAAACAAATCTGAAAAGCACGAAATAGGAAAATAAAATACAGATTGGAGTTGGGTGTTCAAAATTTATTTTGCTGTAGCCTGTTGCCCAGGCATGTGTGTTCTAGCTGCATGTAAAGCTAGTACTAAAGGTTTGAGTAGATTGCCAGAAGTGTGGCTCTTTACAACCAGTAGACAGAATAAAAGCTTTATCACTGTTCTGAAGACTTGTTTCTGAAAAAATGTGGGGTTATGCTCTATATCTTCACTCACAAACTTTACAAAATAGCAGCATTGCTGGAAGTGGTGTTAAAGGAGACTTGTAAACGAAGCTTTCTCTAGCAATGTGCAAAGACAGTGAAATAACAACAAGCTCCTGGCAAAGCTGGCAGCTCATCGTTTGGACATATTCATTCTGAAATGAGTCAAGAACTGGCTGAAGGGCCAGGCCCAGAGAGTGGTGGTGAATGGTGCCACATCCAGTTGGCAGCCAGTCACTAGTGATGTGCCCCAAGGATCAGTGCTGGGTACAGTCCTGTTCAATACCTTTATTGATGATCTGGAACAGGGTATTGAGTCCACCATCAGTAAGTTTGCAGATGACACCAAGCTAGGAGTGGATGTTGAGCTGTTGGAGGGTAGGAAGGTCCTGCATAGAGGCCTTGACAGGCTGAATGGGTGGGCAGAGGCCAATGGGATGAGATTTAACAAGGCCAAGTGCAGGGTTCTGGATACTGGAATAAGTCCAGAGAAGGGTGACAAAGCTGGTGAGGGGCCTGGAACACAAACCCTATGAGGAGAGGCTGAGGGAGCTGGGATTGTTTAGCCTGGAGAAGAGGAGGCTCAGGGCAGACCTCATTGCTGTCTACAACTACCTGAAGGGAGGCTGTAGCCAGGTGGATGTTGGTCTCTTCTCCCAGACAACCAGCAACAGAACAAGGGGACACAGCCTCAAATTGTGCTAGGGGAAGTATAGGCTGGATGTTAGGAGGAAGTTCTTCACAGAGAGAGTGATTTGCCATTGGAATGGGCTGCCCAAGGAGGTGGTGGTGTCACTGCCCCTGGGGGTGTTCAGGAAAAGACTGGATGAGGCACTTAGTGCCATGGTCTAGTTGACTGGATAGGGCTGGGTGCTAGGTTGGAGTGGATGATCTTGGAGGTCTCTTCCAACCTGGTTGATTCTATGGTTCTATGATTCTATGTAATCTGCTAACGATTTATTTCTCATGTTCATATCTATCAGTTGTGTTTTAGGAAACGAGGAAGTGGGTGACAAGAAGAGTTGCTATGTTAGGACTGCAGTGCTGCTGAGGTTGTGGTGGGGTAGCAATTCACACCAGCTGAGGATCCGCCGTATATACCTTGTCATGCCAGGGAAAGTTCCTGTAGAAAATGACTGCATACAGAAATACCTGTGCCATTCTTGATAGATGTTTGTGCAACTTGTTTTCTGATCTTTCAGTACTTTGCCTCTGCAAAGTAATACAGCCATGAGAACAGATTGCTTGAAGGTTTTAAAGCTGGAAAACTTTGGTGACTCACTTAACTGAATCTTCCTTGCTCTTTTAAACGTGCTTGCTCGATCTTTGGTGGGCACAGAGAGAGGCTAGCTGCCTTTTGGGGAATTCTGTGTTGCATTATTGTGTTCTCTGTCAGTCGTCTGTTCTTTGCCTGTTAATATTCAGATAGAGAAGGAAAAAACAACTATATTTGAGTACATAATGATATTATGAAGAATTTCTCTAAGCTGATTTCTGATCACCACCAAAGAAGGGACTCTAGAAAGGACCAGGTAAGAGTAAACACAGGTGCATTCTCTCAACAGAACAGTGGACTGTGTTGTTTGCGCTCCTCTGCACATGGGCAAAGTTTCGAGCTAGCAGAAGAATGTGTACATTTTGATCTGTAATAGTTTATAGACTTGATGGAGGAAGGAGAGAAGGGGAGGAAGCACAGGCCTGCTGCTGTCTGTGCTCAGAGGAGTGCACTGGGAGGCTGTTATGGTAGGCACAGCAGGCAGTAATGCTTCCTCTAGACGGACTAGTGAAGAAGGGTCGAGGTGAGCAGGAACATCTAGATCTGTTTCTGTGCAGACTCAGCAATCCAAACTCACTGTCCTGGTCAGCAAAGCATTGTACTGCATGTGTGTAAATTGCTCTGATTTTGGCACTGAAGGCCATTGCTATCTGCTCTGCCTTCACTTATTGAGGGAAATGTCACAGCTCTGGGATAAATCTGTCCTGTAACACTGCTGTGTAAAAGCATAGCAGGAATTTATTAGCAAAGCAGGCTGTGTTCATTTTTTTTTTCACTGGAGCTAAAAGAGAGGAAAAAAGAGGTGATGAAAGGGTTGTTGATTCACCATGTCCTTTACTGAAGGAACCTGACATAATTAAATTGCTTGTGGAAGGGGAGTGGGTGGCTACTGCTGTTGTATTGATTTCTACTAAGGCTTCTGATTTCTGCCTTCCTACAAAGGCTACTGAGATACCAGAATTCCTTTCTCCACTTGTTTTGCATAAAGGCTAAGGAAATCAATGCTATAGCCATTCAAAAACACAAATAGGTGGATATGAATTCCCTTCACTCCCAGGACACGGGGTACATCCCTTAGTGGTAACAGCCAGAGCTTCCTGTGGAGTGGAAAATGCTTCCCAAAGCTCTTAGTGCAAGGCAGTGGTGAAAAAAACTACAATTACTGTTGTAGCATTTTTCCTAAAGCCACTCATGTTAGAATCCACCTTCATAAAGATTGGGAAATACACATCAGGTCACAATGACCCCTGCAGTGCCCTTTCTACTGACATCGAGTGATGTATTAGTACTAACAGGTTGCAAGCCATGTGAAGGTGCAATCGGAAGGCCTCATTGGGAAATGAGGATGCCATTATCTTTGAGCTAAGTCAACAAACTAGCACAAGAAGAGGTGTTGATGGTCATGCAGTTGTTGTCTCTTGTTCATATTGAAGTGTGTGCTGGCAAACTCTGGTTATGTACCAGGAGAAAGATGTGGTACCCTCTGTGTCTGTGCAGTAAGTACTGATGAGCAGCAGTGGATGTAGCCATCAGGAGCACTGATGGGCAGTGCCCCTTGCAGAGAAGCTTAGGTTTGGATTTACATCTCATTGATGGCTCTGATACAAGTTATGCTCTGCTTTCAGAACACAGAAGTGACACTGGGAGCAACAACCAAAGGGAACAGACAAAAGAGGTTATACAAAATAGAGGAGATGACAGAGATCGTGTTAATGATGTTTCTATTTGACTTGCTGACTACAAACTGCTGTGTGACAGAGCTACAGGACTGCAGGTAACTTAGCACTGTGCTAGAGTGAAGGCATCAAAGCAAGTGCACTGGCATTCCAGATCTCAGTCAAATATCTAAAAGTTAATCACTTGTGGGTGTTTATGCTGTTTCAGGAAATTTGAGAGGTCTGGATGCCAGTCTCAGATCTGTAAGACACAGCAATCCTGATGCTACGAGTGGCACCTTGTTTAAGTAGTGGCTGAGGCAGTGTGACTCTTGAGATGCACTGAGACACTTAGTGTGGTGACTTTCCTACCTAAAGCTCTCCCCATGCTCCTGTTTTCTCTTTTGCCTTTCTCTCTTTCCCTGGGTACCAGTCTGCCACAACCTGCTAATGTACCTGCCAAGTGTAAGGTCCTGCACCTGGGTCGGCGCAATCCCAAGCACAGATACAAGCTGGGTGGCAAATGTCTGGAGAGCCGCCCTGAGGAAAAGGACCTGGGGGTCTGGGTTGATGAAAAGCTCAACATGAGCCGGCAGTGTGCACATGCAGCCCAGACAGCCAACCGAGTGCTGGGCTGCATCAAGAGAAGTGTGGCCAGCAGGGCAAGGGAGGTGATTCTCCCCCTTTACTCTGCTCTCGTCAGACCCCACCTGGAGTACTGTGTGCAGTTCTGGAGTCCCCAACACAGGAAGGACATGGAACTGCTGGAGCGGGTCCAGAGGAAGGCCACAAAGATGATCAGAGCTGGAGCACCTCTGCTATGAGGACAGGCTGAGAGAGTTGGGGCTCTTCAGCCTGGAGAAGAGAAGGCTTCAAGGAGACCTTGTAGTTGCCTTCCAATATTTGAAGGAGACCTACAGAAAGGCTGGGGAGGGACTATTTACAAGATCTTGTAATGGCAGGGCAAGAAGTAATGTGTTTAAACTGTCAGAGGGGAGATTTATACTAGATGTTAAGAAGAAGTTCTTTACAGTGAGGGTGGTGAAACACTGGCACAGGTTGCCCAGGGGGCTTGTGGCTGCTCCCTCTCTGGGGGTGTTCAAGGCTAGGTTGAATGAGGCCTTGAATGACCTGTTCTAGCAGAAGGTGTCTCTACCTATAGCAGGGGGTTGGAACTAGAAGATCTTTGGCGTCTCTTCCAACATAAACTTTTCTATGATGTAGGAATCCAGTGTTGGAGAGAAAAATAATGAACAGTGAATGAGCACTTGGCCTTCATTGCCACAGCTTCAGGATGCCTCCCATGGGAGAAAAGATAGTGGGACATCTGGTCCAGGGGAAAAACAAGACATGATGTATGTAAAAGACTGAGCTGTGCTCGCCTAAATGATGCTAATGCATTGTGTAATGGGATGAAAGAGGTCACTGTGAGAGTGACAGGGGCCTCCCTGGGGCCTTTTTGGTCTTATGCTTTTGGGTTCCTGTCCTGCATGGGTGTTATCTTGCACTGGCCTGGAATAAAGAGCACCTGCTTCAATCCAAAGTGTGTCATTGTATCTGTCAGATTCCTGGCAGTAACAAGTGACGGAAAATGCAGGCAAAGAGAGAACAAGGCAGCCACCACAGCAGTGACAACTGCTGTGCCATGTGAGACTACGATTCTATGATTCTGTGATCAGGAAGAGTACTGAGAGGTTACCATATTAGACCCTTTTACACAAGGTAGTGGAGTCCATGTGATGCAGAAGAGTTCAAACGGAGGAGCTGAGTCTTGTCCTTTGGGTTTGTGTCACATGCCAGGTGGCACGGATGTGTCACAGAAGGGCCTACTGATGTGAAGCAGCCATCAGGAGTGACTGAAGAGCAGAGCTACTGCAGCTGCCCCAGTGTTACAGCGTATTTTTGACTGTGAATATTTGAGAGTAATTTGATGTGGTTAAAATAAGTGTGACAAAGGTGTATTTTCAAGGCCTTTTCATGTAAATCTGCCAGAGGAGATGCTCGGCTTTAGATAAAAATCTCAAGCACATTCTTGGATGTAGTCTGAAACCTGTAAATGACATCAGATATTTTGTTGTAACCTCATTTTCCTCTGTTCAGATGCCTATCAAGGTCTTGTTTTTCAGTCTTGGCTGACACTGCCGACACAGTGGTGTCAGTATGGAGAAGGCTCACTAACACTGAGCGACACTTAACATCTGTAACCGGCAGTGTTTCAAATGCCAGTAACTGGCCTACACTGGTAGAGCAATCTCGAGAGAAAAAAGACTCAGTGCACGTCGAGTCTAAAGGATAATGCTTGAAAATGACTCATTGAGAGAAAACTGCACACACACAAGATTTGCCTTAGGGTAGTAGCGTATTATTTTGCATGCAAATACAGCAGGACACAGCGCAGATAACTCTGCCTATTGCTTTCTGATGCACTCATTGATTGAATCTCTGAATCTGCAGTTACCAGATTGGAAATGCTGCCACCAACTTTCAATAAGGAAAGAAATATAGCCTTGTTTTGGTTTTGGAGTCTTTGTATCACCAATCAGTGCCTATAACCCAGGAAAAGAGAAGATTATTTTTCAGTGAAATGTCTAACAATGCCTTTACATGCCGTTGTATACGTCACTTGTTTTCCCTGCAACCTAAGGTGCAGAGAAGTGTTCTTTCTAAAGTTTAAATTATTTTATGATAATAAACTCTGGTACACTGTTTAATAATTCTGCATGTTAATGTAAATAATTTTTTATCTACCTTACTGCAGTAACTGCTACTCTGTGTTTCAAGTCTGACTCAATCCTGCAGCTCCCTCTACTGAAAATTACTTACCTTGAAAATAACTCTGCATTTCAAATACAGCATTCATCTTAAGGTAGTCTGACAAATAATTTTCTATAGTTCCTACTGATGAGACCTGTAGCAATATGCTTCAGTTCCCCTGTACTCCGCACTGGTTAGACCACACCTTGAGTATTGTGTCCAGTTCTGGGCCTCTCAATTTAAGAGGGACATTGAGATGCTTGAATGTGTCCAGAGAAGGGCAACGAGGCTGGTGAGAGGCCTCGAGCACAAGCCCAGAGAGTGGTGGTGAATGGTGCCACATCCAGTTGGCAGCCAGTCACTAGTGATGTGCCCCAAGGATTGGTGCTGGGTACAGTCCTGTTCAATACCTTTATTGATGATCTGGAACAGGGTATTGAGTCCACCATCAGTAAGTTTGCAGATGACACCAAGCTAGGAGTGGATGTTGAGCTGTTGGAGGGTAGGAAGGTCCTGCATAGAGGCCTTGACAGGCTGAATGGGTGGGCAGAGGCCAATGGGATGAGATTTAACAAGGCCAAGTGCAGGGTTCTGGATACTGGAATAAGTCCAGAGAAGGGCGACAAAGCTGGTGAGGGGCCTGGAACACAAACCCTATGAGGAGAGGCTGAGGGAGCTGGGGTTGTTTAGCCTGGAGAAGAGGAGGCTCAGGGCAGACCTCATTGCTGTCTACAACTACCTGAGGGGTGGTTGTAGCCAGGAGGAGGTTGCTCTCTTCTCTCAGGCAGCCAGCACCAGAACAAGAGGACACAGCCTCAAGCTGCGCCAGGGGAAATTTAGGCTTGAGGTGAGGAGAAAGTTCTTCACTGAGAGAGTCATTGGCTACTGGAATGGGCTGCCCAGGGAGGTGGTGGAGTCGCCGTCCCTGGAGCTGTTCAAGGCAAGGTTGGACGTGGCACTTGGTGCCATGGTCTAGCCTTGAGCTCTGTGGTAAAGGGTTGGACTGGATGATCTATGAGGTCGCTTCCAACCTTGGTAATACTGTGATACTGTGAAATTATGCCTTAATTCGTACTGGTAATTCCTGCTTTTAATTTCCTTTACAGGTTTCAGTGTGGTCAAACAGTGACAGATGCTTCACACTTGTTTTTTCCTCCAAAACAACTGACTGATTTGAACAATACCTTCATTGTAAAAAAGGTCAGAAACATAGGTCAAACAGGGGGAAAGTATAATTGTAAATTTTGGTATCTGATACTTTCGGATTCTTCTTCATGTACCAGTTTTCTCTGATCAAAATTTTCTTGTACTGAAGGCATGTTGGACACCCTAGTAAAAGTGGCTTAAATATTTGTTTCCATTAGGTCTCAGATAGTTCTACTTCTCTCTGAAAGACAGCTTGCTGTCATGTGCCCTAAGCAAGAGTGGAAGAATGTCATAAATAAAGAAAATAAGCTTCCATATCTGTTAACCTGATAATATGCAAGGATAGACCATATCATGTATCATTTTTGGTCAGTGCCACATGGCATGTGGGAGGCTGGTACAAAGCTGACTAGATCTGGTGTTGCTTTTCCTCTCTCTGAGGATTCCTCAGTCTCAGACTCACTCCCATTTGCTCCTTTCATGACTGTAGCAGCACTTCTGAGTGTTCCTGGTCTCCCCCAGATTCAAGTATGATACCTGTAGCCTGATGACATTTTCTCTGTTCCTTTGATCTCCTTTGTTCCACCTTTGACGCACCCTCAGTCTGGCTGCCTACTACTCCAGCATGTGGGCTATCAAGCTCTATGTTATTTCTCTTTCAGAACTTTCCTGCTTGATTTTGGGATGCAGACTTACAATTGAATCCAGGGATTTACTTCTATATCTCTGAGAATATAGGCATCTGGAAACATCCTTGGACACTCAAGTGGTTTACATTACCGCATATCCAAGCCTTACTGATCAACTTGGTGTTTGTGGCTTTGTGAATGTTTTTCTGCCTGAGCGTTTGACGAGTCTTCAAAATTCCTTTTATCGAGGGGAAAATATTGATGTGTAATAAATGAATGACAAAAGCAACAGGAAATTATTATTCATTATGTGGAATTCAATTACAAAGAAATGCATATTCTCCAAGGAAGCATTTAAAAGTATCACTGATAGGAGACATATGTAATGTCACCGTTAGGGTAATGCACTCTCATATTTCATACTGCTTCTCTATCCAAAAGACTGGGTTAAAAAAAGCACGTCACTATGAACAGTGAGCTTTTCTTACTATTTCTACATTAAAAGGAATCTCCAAGGAAACAGAAGTACTGCTAGTGCTGCTAAGATGTTTGTTTCCTCTCTTAACCTTCCAACAGCCATCTTTATTGAAAGCCTTTTAAAAAAATAATGATTTTTTTAGCATGTACATGTGTGGACAATATAAATGTCAATATTCATGCTCTACATGTTTTCTGCTGTACAGCAGAGCAATGATATATGTGTAAAAGCAATTTTGCAGAAAATAGGATAGAGTGATTTCAGTGCAAATGTTCCTAGCATTTATTGCTATGAGCTGGCTTGTTTACAATGGGATCCATAATCCACACAACACTTGACTGAAGTGCATCCTAATGTTTGTAACTGGATTTCATCAGAAACCATAAGCTGTAAAGAAGAAAATGGCTGTTCCTACAGCCAAAAGGCCTGTGTAGTCTGTGCTATGTGTGGATGTCTTTTAAGTTCAGGAGTATTAAGATCCCTGGGGCCTGTAGTGGAAAATTATGAGAGAACACAACACTATCAAAAAGGTAGCAGCAGAAATACCGATCCCTCTGCCCTGGGGGAATCGGTAGGGGAATGATACATAGCAGAGAAAAGCACAAACCAGCACCAGATCTCTGCATGTTTGTGTATCCCAGGTTGTACTGAAGGCTCAGACAATGGTGTGTTGATTGCAAAATCCAAACTGACTGCACTTTGGAGCCTTTGACATGTGACCATTCTTCTTCAACAGCCTTACGTAAATGTTTTGAAATTCAACTGCTTTTCAAGAGAGCCTTTGGAACATGCTGAATGCCAGAGGGTTTCCTTCTCTCCTGAAAGGCAAAACGACAAGGCACTGGTGGTGGGACTGCTATGTCCTCAGCTGATGGAAATTAGCTTCTTTGATTTTTAGTAGAGCCACATCAGTTTATCATAGGTGGTGATAAACTTTGGCTCTGGTTAGCTGGTATACATATTTAATCCAAGCATTTATCAGGAAGTATTGCACCAAAACTATGAACAGGCTTTGACCTCTGGAAATGTGCTCTGTCAGCCCCGTTAAAGAAGTAACTATTTTATTCTACTTCAGTCTATTCTGAACCAGAGGAACTAGACTAACAGGAGTGTTAGGTTCATTTCCAGCTGGGTCTCAAGCAAGGCAAATTTGCATTTTCTATTGAATACACAAGCTCATCTAAACAGAGGTGAGTAGAAGACAGTCTATTGACATTATGTAAAGGTGGTGTATCAGTTTAAAGGGTTCTGTTTGCTTAGAAGAGTGTGAAGGAGACTACTTAATTACCTGTCTAGGGTTGACAAAGATAAACACCCTGTTATTATTCTATGTATTTGCTTGTAACTCAATTAAGGATGTGTACTTAATTGTATCACCAATATGAAGAAATAAGTGTTAAGGTGTTTGAAAGCTAGAGGAAATGAGATGTCCCTCAAGAAACATGAAAGGTCAGGGAGTAGAGAAAGCAAGGAAGCATAAAATTATGGCATTGGTATTCAACTAAGATCAGAAGCAAAGGGCTGTGTTATCTGAATTCCCAATTGTAAGGTTGAATTGAGGAGTTAACAGAAAAAGTGTGGACTTACAAAGCAGAGCGACACAGCACAGCAGCGTGAACTAAATCAAACATGCCTAGCTGTTCTGTCAGTAGTGAAGGAGAGCTTATGTTCTCAAGTTATTTCAGTTACACTGAATCATCTCTGACATATCTACAATATTTGCTGTCTTCTGTGTACAGCACTCCTGAATGATAACATTTAATGCATGGCACTAAGTGATCAGCCTATGTCATTTCTCTACTTCACCGTATTAATTTTGCCATTAGAAATACAGAAACATCAAGGGAGGGAGAGATGTTATTGTTGTTTATTTTATTTAAGATTAATGCAAAGGGCTCTCTGATCATCTCCTTACCTGTCCCTTTCAATGTGCTAACTTTTTTAGCATGAATTATGACTGCATATATCATGTAAGGCAAGTTGGTTAGCTCCACCTTCACCCAATGCCTTAATGATTTGTGTAGCAAACATACAGGTAGAGAGTCTATTTCCCTGCAGATGTGTATTTTCCCTAATCCTGCTTCTTGAACAGCAGCCGTTCCTGCCAGCATCATCACAGTGAGGTGCTTCAGTTCACCCGGATCCCAGCAAAGCAGTGAGAGCAGAGATGTTACAACGGCGAAGCATGGCCACATGTTGCCCCTGCTGTACAGCCTCACAGGACAGCCAGCATCAGCACGTGCCCCATAATTGTACCCAAACCTGTCCTTTTAGGAGGAGGCTCAGAAGAGCAAGTCATTAGTTCACTTCTTACAGTTTCTGACTGTTTTCTCTCTTTCTGCAGAATCAAGTGTTCTCATTGGTGCAAGTGTGAGGGAGCAGAAAGCAGGAAAGGGATGTCACTTAACCGGCTCAGTGGGGAGATGGCACTTCTGGGATGCTGTAACAGCAGAGAAACGAGAGAAAGGATCTTCTTCTCTCCTGCCATTACAATGTCTTCATCTAATCTTCCTTCTGACACACCTGACAGTATAAACATGTTCTTTGCAACCCCAGGAGACTTCCCCATCTGCAATTTGTCATTGAAATGGTTTGATTAATTTTCTTTTTGCTTTTTATAATTTTAAATTTCCTCAGCACTTTCAGAGGAAACTGTTGGCTTTTGAAATCCATCTGACAGATGATTGTTTTGAGGTTTGTTTTTTTTCTGCAGCACCTGACACAGCTGACACCACTGTTTTTATCATAAATATCTGCCACATTACTTTAAAGCTGTGATTAAAGCTGCTCCACATTCTGCTGGCAAAGCAGCTGGACCTGCACGAATTACAATAATAACCACATAAGCTTCTTCCTGAGAAGAGTGCAAATTCCTGTAGTCATGTCAGGCAAGTGCTGCCTTTTAAGGATGATTGCTCACCTCAAAATGACATTTTGGGCTTTCTTTAAGAAAAGTAAGTTATTTATTTTCCTGTGATTTTAGCTAAAGAACACTATCATCCCTAGAGACCAATTCTGTTTTCAGCACTGGAGCAATTACTTTCAGCTGTATCAAGACCCTGATGTTTAAAAATCAGTTTTAAAAATGCCTTTTCTTAAGAACTCCTAAGCCAGTAGCTGTCACCAGCCACACAATCATAAAAGCAGATAGCTGCATAAAACCTGGCCAGCACTCACTTAATGTTCCTCATTAATGAGAAAATGCATAACACCAGGGGATTATTAAACTCCAAGGATGTGAATGTATACTGTTATGATGGCATCATTAAGACAGAACTTTGGAAAAGCTGTTCGCATTCAGGACAATAATCACATCATCATAGAACAGCCCAAGTTGGAAGGGGCCTTGAAAGATCATCTGATCCAATCATTGTGGGAAAGAGAACCTAGGTTATCTAACATCCTATCCAATTGCATCTTTAAACCTTCCAGTGAAGAGGACCCTACCATATCTCTGAGAAAGTTGTTACGGTGAATGATTGTTTCTGCTGTAAAACATCTCATGTTGAGATGAAACCTTTCATCCTTCTTGAATTGTGGGGACCAGAAGCAGATGCACTACTCCAGGTGTGATCTGACAAGTTCTGAAAGGTAGTTACAGAGCCAGCAGGAAGGTGGCAGATAGAGAAATGATAAATTCAGCAGGAATTGAAGAGCTTCTGCCTTGCGCAGGGGCAAGATACCACTAAATGACAGCAGCTTATCTCTTCGAGAGGAAACATCTTCCATCTTCCACTGCTGCTGGAGTTCTACCAACCAGCTGCCCCTCCACTTGGATAGGTTTCTAGGAGACCATTGCACTGGTATGACTTTGACACGTCTGGGAGTACCTTCATGCTTTCTAAGCAAGAGTGATGGCATTAGCTCCCCTTCCAGTAGTTAGCACAGAGCACAAGCTGCAGTGCTTCTCTGCACAGAGCAAGAAGGTAAGCAAAGAGACCTTCAGTGGCCATGCCACTTGTGTGTGGCTGCAGTCACTGTGCAGGTAGCATATATATTCTTAAATAGGGATAGTCCCTCATGCTGGGGTGAGAAAAGCAGAACACAAGGTGCCCTGTCAGCAGCAAAGCATGCACCTGCATTGATAGTGGATTATTCACATGAATCAGGATCATATTGGCAAATGATTCACCAAAGGAAAGTCTTAAAAGCTCAACTCATTGCAACAAAATATGTATATATCTAGATCAATCTATAATTCATACTTACCAGAGGCATTTTGACACTCAGTTCTTGCCATACTAAATAATTAATCAGTTCTTCATGCCAAAAGTAAATAATGTACATGAAACCTATACTTCAAAAAATGGTATTAAATGCATAAGACCATGCTATTACAATCTTCTCATGCTAACATCTGAAAAAACCCTCAATCTCCAAAACTAGAATGGTAAAGAATAACAAAATTTAAAAATAATGACACCTGGTCTTAAAGACCTTTCCAACAGAAATGATTCTGTGGTTCTATGTAATCTGTGTCATTCTTAGGTTCTTTACAAGTTTTGAGACAAAACATGTGGTCACCAACTAGAGTCAGCATTCATGGCTTGCATTCTGTTGCAAACTAATGTGCTGCTATGTCTTTCCATCCTTTAGCAACATCCTTTAGTGTAAGCCTCTCAGTGCTACAGAGCCCAGTCACTCAGGCCCAGATGCCTCATTCATATGGAGGTCACAGCACTGGAGCCCCATAGCCCTTGCCATAGTGGCTGCTTTGTTTCAGTTCTGTGATCAGCTTGCCTCTCAGTTGTTATTATCCTGGCCTCTTCAGATCACTTGGATTAGAAATTATTGGAGAGAAAAAAAATAATAGCAAATGTTTTCAGCAAATAAAATCAGTTAGATTGGCATAAATAAGCTGGTTGCATCTGCTGACAGCAATTCATTGTACTGAGAGATCACCAAGATTGTGGGACAGGGAGACAGTGTGTGGTCTACGTAAGGCTGCCCAAGGAAGAGTGGTGACCTGGGCTGTGGAGCAGATGGAGGTGGTTATACCTGGGTAGAACACACAGCAGAAGACAGGTCCAAAGTACAAGCTGCTACACTTGGCCTGGTGCATGTATCACTAATTACTGCTCAGAGGATCTAAAGGAGCAGGTTTGGGCCTGGCAGGAGACTATCTGGTTTTCCAAATCCTCCAACTTTTATCTGCAATCCTGCTTTCAAGGCATGCATCAAAAAGCTCAGGCCATGTAGGACATGTGCATTATGTGGTGCCTTTGCAACTGCCTTTAAACAGGTGGTCAGCAGAATTACTGTCACCACCTCTCCTGAGACAACAGTGAAACCTACTATAAATACTCTGGTTGCTGGTTCTTTCCTGCACGTGTCCAGGGTGATGGCTTGTACCAGTTAGCATATGGTCTATGAGGAAATTCATGAACATGCTCTGCAAGTACATTAAGCAATTGATTTGTTAGCACATCTTCTAATATGAGCCCAAAACCTGACCACGAGGTCCTTCTCTATGCCATTATCTGACTGATGAGCAAGTCCCATAGTAGTGTTTCCACCCATGAGAGCGTAGTGATCTTAGAAGCATGAGAGCAATGGCCAGCTGCTGTAAGCAGAAGCATTGCACGCGTGCATTTAGTGCAAAACTCCTGCTGATGCTTCCTGGCCTTCTGCAGCCATCAGTTTCAGCCTCCTGTCAATGAGATAGTCTGAGCAATTTATTTCTATTCTTCATCATTAACTCTTTTCACACATGCCCTCTCCATCATTGTCTTCTTACATCCTTCAGCTCTTTGACGTGACATCTACCGCTTGGTGAGGACATGGGCAGGCTGACTTGGATTCAGGTGCATGTCTGAGCACAGGACAAGTTGAGCTGGTGGACTTTCATGGATTTTGGCCTGGAGGGATGTGCTTTGTGTGTGGCTTGTTTGTGTACCTAGGAGACCAAATGCGTGGGAGCTTCCTCCAAGTCGGAAAAAAGATTCAGTGTGGTCTGTAATTGAGCTTTCAGGATGGATAATTGTGGCATGACTCTCAGGTCTGTGGCCAGCCCCTTTGTGGCTAAGCTATGCACCTTCACTGCCCGATGGGCACTTGTAAGAGGAGAGGGTCTGTGCATTGAGCTGGTGAAAGGCAGAGGATGAAAGTGCCAAGTAATGGTGCTAGCTGGCAGTCACCTCCCAGGCATGAGGACACTAGCTAGCTAATAAACCTAAGTGAGGATGACCTACTTGAAATGAGGGCCTAGACATCTAGAGTGTTACTAGAAATTCAGGGAGAGGAGATCTGTAGTCTGAGGCAATTACATCATAACTAAAGGTATGTTCATACTCAGAGGAAGACTTTTACTCTGGTTTGGAATCCTAAACTAGGGCAGTTGGAAGTCAGTCACTGGGTCTACGTACAGTTAATAATATTCTAAGTACATTTCAGCCATACTTCTTTTTTGTTTTTTATTCCAGAAGAGACACTGTTTGTTAGTGTGTTAATCATATATAGAATAGATTGCTTGTGATATTATTTTCTTTGCTGATACAACTTGATGAAGCCTCTCTGAAAGCTCGCCCATAACTCAAAGAGTAGCATAAGGCTCAGAGATGCTACCTGTCCTAGCCATGCCATAGGAAGGTACCAGGGTTGCCCTGGCATGTCCCTGGCCTGGGGCCAAAGTCTGCCCTTAGGAGGAACACAGCAGAATAATATTCTCTCACAAATAGTACAAATATCACAGACTTTCATTGATCCTGTGAGTTACTATAAATCAGACAAGTAATTCTATTTCAAATAATGCAGTCTACAATGTCTTAAAGGGACCAGGCTGTTTAAAAGCAAAAGAGTCAGGACTGTAGTCTTTGGTTTAGGATTTATGATGTCACTTCAGCCCATCAATTTTCACTACTTTGTTCCTGTTCTTAAAAAATATTTCGAGTGGGTGTTTTGACCTAACAAACCAGATGTCAGTGCTACTCCCTGCAGCTTGATGGGGCCGGGGTGGGGGTGGCAGGCTACTGTTTTCTATCATTAGTGCAGGAGTTTATTACTTGCATACTGTTCACGTCTGGCGAATGCACATTTTCTCTACAGCCATCACTTTCAAAATATCTTCTTAATTTACTCCTCTTCCTTAAACCCTGTGCTCAAAGGTTTCTATTTATGCTTTCTGTCTCCTACCAGCTGTTAGGTCAGCTCTCAAAAATGAAGACAAGCACCTCAGAGGACATGTGCTGCACTGGGCATACAAGTGTCCAGCTGTGGGCTGTTGTGTAAGAACCATCATTCAGATTAGTCAGGAAAACAGTGAAATGCATCTTCATTCCCTTTTGTTCTTTCTTTCTAAATTGTTGTTGTTCTTTCTAAATACTTTCAATGACAAGTCGTGGAACAAAGCAATAGTTAGAAAATAACACACTGTTATAATAATTCTTCAAAGAACATTTATAATTAGTTAAAAGTAACAAAGCATTAGAATACAGGAGTCATCTAAAACAACAGCTGAGATGCTGTTTGCAGAAGCTGGATGTGCTGCACTGCTGCTATCTCAGCGTGAGAGGTTGGTGAGGTGTGGATTGCAAGGGCCCCTCTGTGCTGTGCTCTGGGAGGGGAGAAATCAAATATGCTGCCAGACACAATTAAAAACAACAAATGTTTATCCTTATTAATTAGACTGTAGAACCCTTATCACCAACTTCCTTTAATGTCTGCCACTGCAAGCAAATTATTCTGAGTGTACTTTTAATGCTTTTTTTTTTCAGCTTGCTGAAATCCTTGTCTCTTCTTTATCAAGGTTGACAGCTGGAGACTGACCAATATAACCCAGGAACGGAAGGAAGCTCATCTATTGTATAAAAACTAGGCAACTAGCAAAAGTGTTTCAAAGCCAGCAGTGGTGTTGAGTTGGCTTCAATCTACACATTCCTTCTCAATGACTGGGAATATCTTCCATTACGGCAGTGATCACATTATAAAGACTGGTAATGGGAATCACATTGATACTGTCATTGAACTGTGATGGCAATTGCTATATTTTACTACATGAAATTTACTTTTTTTATTGCATTTTCAGTATATTTTGTATCACTCTGCTAAATCAGAAATCTCACGTAACATCTTCAAATAAGTAACTTTGACATTAAGCATCACAGCTTCCACTCTTTGCTTAACTAAAAGAAGGGGTGCAGACAGTATTGCACTCCAATGTTTGATAATAATACTATTTTGTAATTAATTATTAATAACTTTACATGTCTTCAACTTTTGTCAGTTTCTTCTCAGAGAAACTTGCTTAACTAAGTGCTAGCAGCAACGACAACCAGCAACTCTAATTACACTTGACAGAGTACAAGACAGTATTTTCTTCCTACCAGATGCTTCCACTGCTGCAGGCTACCTAGTCTACTAATTCCTGCCTCTGGTAGAACTTATTTAGACATGCATCTGTCATTTGGGGCATCACAAATATGTGGCAAGACATGTAAAGTGTAGCAATGTGCAGCAGAAGTGCCAATGTAAACAGCCTCTTTCTGTCACAGAAGACTACCTTCAGAAGTGTGGAGTTAGATGCTTGTCACTAAGGTGAAGTGATGGTTCTGCAGAGGAGGCAGCCAGGAAATTGCATCTGAAAATGTACAGGGGTGCATGCCTGTCTCAGTGCTTCAGAGCTGATATGATCCTCTCATCTTCAGTCATTTCTGCACCTTAACTGCTCAGGTGGTCTTGCAGACCTAATGCTTAAGTGTCAAAGGCAGATGGGATGATCTGATGACTGCTGTGGTATGGTATCGTAAGTAGACTGACTTGATGTTTCTATTCCAGATAAATCACAAAATAACAACCTGCACAGATATATTATCCCATTTTTCACTGTTGTAGGAATTTTTGTTTAGTATCACATTAGTTGGCTTTCAATGTACAGAAGGAATTGACCTAATTTTTTCAGAGCAATACAGCTGTTCTGGGGGAGGGGGGAGAAGGAAACACACCATATTTCAAAGACCTTGGAGCAGTATTTCTGATGAGAAACAAGATCATAATAATAAGAAACAGTCATACACTGATAAGAATGTTGTTAGTGAGATACCAGTTTGTTAATATGTCATGTTACTGGGAAAACCCTAAATAATCATCAGCTGATTGATTCATCTGTAATTCTGAATAGCATACACCATTGTGAAATAAGTTCCAATTATTCCAACTGCTATCTACTGCTAGTGCTTACTAGTTAATTCTGGAAAGCACTGAGACATGAAGATCTTTAGAACAAGTTTGCTGAGTGAATACAAATCCACAGCCATCTAATTGAGAGAGAGGAATAGGTGCTGATGCTGATGCAGAGGCAATATTCACTTACATTTATTCCCTCTTCCTAATAAATCTGCCCCAAACCATACACACAATGCAAAAATTAAAAATTAACTGTAGAGCATTATTGGCTGTTATTTGTTCCACTTCATACAGAACAAGACTTAGGGAGGTCTAGAAGAAAAACTCAGCAAATTTGTGTTGTCTGGGGAAGCAACGTCAGTGAATCGTCTCGTATTTATTTGCTGCAGGCAAAATTCAGAGTGTTTATCCTCAGTTTTGTTCCTGTGGTTGTGAGAACTAAGTCAGTCCATGAGCTTGTTAGAGAGAAACAAGCAACCAATGAGAAAGTAAAATTTAAACAACCTACTTGGAAAGTTTTGGAGATATTTTTGATAGTCTAGAAGGTGTATTATTCATATCTTCCCATCTCAAGAGCCAACAGCTTTCATAATTACAAGTGCAGATATTCTGAGCCCAGAAGTAGCCACAACATTTCAAAAATAGGATTTATGTGCTTGAAAATAATTCATACTTTAATAGTCAGATATCTCAAAGTCTTCTAGACCTGTGAGACTGGAATTTTTTTTCTTTACACTGGCTTAAGAGACATACCAATATAGTATAAATGGGACATTAAAGATCTGACATTTCTTGGCAAAGAAAATTTGTCGCTGTAGTAGCACTGATTTTCACTTTGACAATAGCTCACACAGGTGTCATTTTCAGAGAAACTCCATGTCTGAAATGAAAAAGAGGAAATATTTGCTATAGGGAGCCATTCCTATCCAGAGACTATTGAAATAAATTCTAGGTGATCAGGTTTGAGAAGCAGATAAAGTGGTCAAAGGTGTACGATAAAGTCAAACATAATGTATCACTGTAATTCAACACCCCATCTCAAAATGCGCTGCTGTGTATCATCAGTCAGAGATCTGTGTTTGAGCTCTGTTGATCAAGTCTTGAAGGACTGAGAGAGGTGGCATACACAAACTTGACAGAGGACAGTTAGGGGCAGATTGATCTAAAGTAGTTGAGCAGGACAGTCTCCTTCTCCACATCTGATGTCCCCTGGGCTTGCTCTCTCTGATGCTGATCCTGTGGTGTGCAGAACCAGGGCTATAACAGTGCTCTCTCTGTCTCTGCAGCAGATCAGTCCCAGGGCACTCAGCTACATTTCTACAAACATCTACTTGCTTCTTTCAGCCACTTTGCTAATTTTTGCTAATGGCCTCAGCATTCAGGCAGAGATTTAATGACTATTAATTAATCATTACAGCAGTGCTGAAAAAGGCACCAGGATTTCATGAGGTTGGACAATACAATCCCTGCCCCAAGTCACATCCAAGAGAGCTCAATTGATGTATTAATTATTTGTTTGTCTTGCTAGTACATACTTCAATTGTAAGGTAACGTGTGTAGGCTTTCCTGCTCATCAGCTATTGCAGATTCCCAGTGACAGCCAGGATGAAATGGCAGAAATTATTTCTTTGTGAGAGTTTTTATTCTGAGTGCTAAATGCATACAGACTACATCCAGGTTTTTAACCTTGAGTAATGAGATCACTAAGTTGTTATGATATTAAATAAGCAAACACACAGAATGTGAGTATGCAACACTGAACAGTCATTTCTTCTGAATTTTGCAGCCCAGCCCTTGGTGGCTTTGCTTTATCTATGTGAACATGCTGCTTTTAATGATAATGTACTCTCTAATTTGTTCTCCAACTGATTTACATTTCCTATAGGTAGTTTTTCAGATACACAATGGCACTGTAGAACTTAGGCAGTTATTTCCAATGTCTGAGCATATTTATAAAGAGGAATCAAGTATTGATCATCTGTAGAGATGAGCTCAGCATTCCTTCCCATTTTTCACCTGGCCAGCTGGGGAGAAGGTTCATTTTTATGAGTGAATTGAAAGTTGGATTTGTATTCCTTTTTTTTTTTAGAAAAACCTGTCAGGCTTTGCAGTTGCAGGTTCATAACAAAAAACAATCATGCTGCCTGCTTTTCAACACTGCTTCTACTCATTTATTTGACTGTTCGATTTCAAGTCATGTTTGCATCATGTTTAGATCAAAAGAGTTAGTGTGAAAGGAGATAACTCCTTTGTACAATAGATTGTTCTAGGGCTGCGGGAATGCAATGTGAAACATTGGTTCCCACAGCTTCAGGATACCTTCTATGGGGGAGGAAAAATAGTGGAACATCTGGTTAATGAGAAAAACAAGGCGTGGTGTATGTAAAAGACTGGGCTCTACTTGCCTAGATTGTGCTAATGTGTAGGTGTGTGGTCTATGCTCTAGTCTATATAATCAGAGTCAGAATGAACAATAAAGGTCTCCGGTGGATTCAGAGTGAATCATGTGGAGTCCGTATTGTCCCTTGCTGGCATAGAGTTTTAAGACTAAATACTTAATAAGGTGGTTTTTCAGAGGTTTTTTTGTAATTGGGGATTTTTTGGTCTGTGTGTGGGCTAACTCAGCCAGGTCAAATTTCTGTCACCTAAACACCTCTTGCCAAGAGGATCCTGCTGCTTTCAAGTGTGAAAATGTGCTTCTGTGTTCTTCATCCATTATATTACCATGTGATATGTCTGCTCTACTTTTAAATCATTTCAGAAATGTGAATTCTAACACTTTTCTTGGGAAGTTATTTTACAGTCTATTAGATGCCCTTGTTAAATATTTGGGTGGATATTCAACTCAAATCTTTGTTTGCTCAGTTTCCTACCTTTATGCACAATTACACCCCTGAGAATTGTTCTAAACAATCACACTAGTACCTCACTGCTCATATGTTTCAAGTAAACGGTTGCAGCAGTTTTGAACACTATGTGGGGCATCTTAAAATATTTAGCTCTTACAGACACTCTCTGTGGATCATCAGCTATAGCCTCTATGTTAGGTTGTCCCAGTAGGGCATAAATCCTGCCAGACCAGTTTAACCCTTGCTCTCCTCCTGTTGCGGGTCCAGGAGTTGAGTGGATGAGCAAACAATGGAAGGTTTGGCCCCAGCAAAGCCCTGAGGGCTAGGAGCTTAGCACCATCAAATCAGGTGTCTTGTGCTGCCCCTCAACTTTGAAGGTTTTTTTAAATCATTGGCCAAAACATTGATGCTAGTGCCTATTGGCCAGTTTTATTTTCAAATAATGCATTTAGTCATAGAATCATAGAATCAACCAGATTGGAAGAGACCTCCAAGATCATCCAGTCCAACCTATCACCCAGCCCTATCCAATCAACTACACCATGGCACTAAGTGCCCCATCCAGTCTTTTCTTGAACACCTCCAGGGACGGTGACTCCACCACCTCCCTGGGCAGCCCATTCCAATGGCAAATCACTCTCTCTGTGAAGAACTTCCTCCTAACATCCAGCCTATACCTTCCCTGGCACAACTTGAGACTGTGTCCCCTTGTTCTGTTGCTGGTTGCCTGGGAGCAGAGACCAACCCCCACCTGGCTACAACCTCCCTTCAGGTAGTTGTACACAGCAACTGAGGTCACCCCTGAGCCTCCTCTCCTCCAGGCTAAACCACTCCAGCTCCTAATGAGGAGTGATTTAGAAGCCAGACGTCTTTCTGTACAGACTCTCCAAGAGGAGCAGCCATGAATGCATGTCTTGTTTAACTGGGAATCATGGCGGCCACATGTTTGCAGCTTGCACCAACAGCTTAGCAGGAACCCAGTTCTTCTCTCCTTCCCTCTACCTGGAATATTTTGTATTTTTGTCCTAGGGATCAATGTGCCATGAGTACATATGCTAAGGTTATTTCTAAGACTCCATAAGCAAAGTTAGCATTTTTCCTGGTTTTGGGTTCCTATTTTCCAAGTTCTGATTGCTTAAATTGTTTAATTCCATGTTTATAAACACCCTTTCTGTGACCTCTTCCTGTTGACCAAATA
>WAAF01016074.1:23525-54984 GCA_013400475.1 Tricholaema leucomelas
AGCATCTTTGTGGCTCTCCTCTGGACTGGCTCCAGCAGTTCCATGTCCTTCTTGTGCTGGGGGCTCCAGAACTGCACCCAGGACTGCAGGTGGGGTCTGAGGAGAGCAGAGCCAAGGGGCAGAATCCCCTCCCTTGCCCTGTGCCCACACTGCTCTTGCTGCAGCCCAGCACAGGGTTGCTGTCTGGGTTGCACTCACACTGCAGGCTCCTGTTGAGCTTTTCCTCACCCCAGACCCCCAGGTCCTTCTCCTCAGGGCTGCTCTCAGCCATTCCCCACTCAGCCTGGAGCTGTGCCTGGGATTGCACCGACCCTGCTGTGCAAGGTGCTGTATAAACCAACCCCAGCAGTGGAGTTGATCCTGGAAGGAGGAGGAGGAGGAAGCCTTGCTGGGGGTATGGTGAAGATGTCCTGTGCCTTGCTGACTGCTGTGAGCTCCACAGGCTCTGACAGCTACAGCTGGGATGATAGCTGCATCTCCAGCCTGCTGCTGAGCCCTGCTAGGGGAATGAGCCAGACTGGAACCATACAAGCACAGAATTGGTTTGGTTGGGAAAAGACCTTTAAGATCACCAAGTTCAAGCACTGACCCAGTGCTGCCAGCTCACCATTAAACCATGGCACTCAGCACCATGTCTAGAAGGCTTTACAATCCCCTCCAGAGATGGGGACTCAACGAGTAACAGTCAGAGAATCAGAGAATCAGGCAGGGTTGGAAGGCAGCACAAGGATCAGCCAGTTCCAATTCCTCACACTGCCCACAGCCTCATCCAGCCTGCCCTTAAACACCTCCAGGGATGAGGCTTCCACCACCTCCCTGGGCAACCTGTGCCAGGCTCTCACCACCCTCATGCTGAAGAACTTCTTCCTAACATCCAGTCTGAATCTCACCATTTCCAGCTTTGCTCCATTCCCCCCAGTCCTATCATTACCTGACAGCCTCAAAAGTCCCTCCCCAGCTTTCTTGTAGCCTCCTCAAGATACTGAAAGGTCACAATAAGGTCACCTGGGAGCCTTCTCTCTCCAGACTGAACAGCCTCAACTCCCTCAGTCTCTCAGCAGAGAGACTCTCTCACAGCAGAGCAGCTCCAGCCCTCTGCTCAGCCTCATGGCCCTGCTCTGGACACCTTCCAGCACCTCCATGTCCCTCTTGTCCCAGGGGCTCCAGAGCTGGATGCAGTACTCCAGGTGAGGTCTCAGCAGTGTGGAGCAGAGGGGCAGGATCACCTTCCTGGCCCTGCTGCCCACACTGCTCCTGCTGCAGCCCAGGCTCTGGTTGCTCTCTGGGCTGCCAGAACACACTGACAGCTCATATTGAGCTTCTCACCCACCAGCACCCCAAAGTCCCTCTCCTCAGGGCTGCTCTCAAGCCAGGCACTGCCCAGCCTACATTGGTGCTTGGCATTGCCTCGACGCAGCTGCAGGACCTTGCACTTGGTCTTGTTGAACTTTGTGAGGTTGGCTTGGGCTCAGCTCTGCAGCCTGTCAAGGTCCCTCTGGCTGGATCCCTGCCCTCCTGGATCCCTGCCCTCCTGGATCCTTGCACTTGATCTCGTTGAACTTCATGAGGTTGGCTTGGGCTCAGCTCTGCAGCCTGTCGAGGTCCCTCTGGCTGGATCCCTGCCCTCTGGCTGTCAGCAGCACCACACAGCTTGGTGTTGTTGGCAAACTTGCTGAGGGTGCACTCAGTGCCACTGTCCATAATGCAAGCAAAGAGGTGGTAGTGGCCACCAGTGTCAGCCTGGGGGGGACCTGCAGTGCTCCTGAGCCGTCATTCTGGAGCCAAGGTCCTGCTGAGCATCACTCCTGGCACTGACAATGTCCAACACCACCTGTGCAGATGAGGTCTGTCCCTTTGCTTCCCAGCCAGACATTCCCAGACTGTCCATCCTGTGTCCACATGAGCCCCAGCACAGGGCAAGGCCAGGCTGGGATCTAACAAGCAGCTCCACAGAGAGGTCTAGGCAGCAGGCAGCACTTTTTTTCCCCCTGGCAGCAATGTTGTCTCAAAACAACTTAAAGAGTCATAAGATGATGGTGTGGAAGGGTAATAGCTGTGAGTGGGAATCACTGGCCTGGCCAAGAACCCCCTCAGAGATGGAGATTGAGAGTACTTGGGGAGAGGAGAGCAGTGCCTGATCAGGGAGTAATGAAGTGCAACAGAGCTGTTATGAAGTGGTTATTGATCATATTTACTCCTTTCCTTTCTCTCCCACTTGACTGCAGCCATCTCAGGGCTGAAATCATCGAGCTGGCAGGGGAGACACAGTCCTCTCTCTTCTAGTGAGCACAAAGGGGACAGTGCCCTGCCACCAAACACTTCAGCAGCACATCCCTGAGCTGAAGCCTCCTGGCTGCTGTGGAGAATTTCTAACTCAGGGCTGGTGCTGCCTTTGGTCCCTGAGCCTGGCACACTCTGTGTGTTGACAAGGGCCAATCAATAAAGGCTAACCCTGGCCACCAGCCTGGCTTTCAGAGCCTCTGCAAACCAAAACCCTTCTGCAAATGCCCTGGGTCCAGGCCACAACAGCTTCTGCAGCTGAAGGGAGGGTTTTGGACCGTCCAGGCAGAGCACAGACAGCTCCTCTGGTGAATAAGAACAGGCATGAGGCCAGTGTCAGCAGAGATGTGTCTGCTGGGAGCTCTGCTTTGCTCTGCAGCTCTCTATTTCATGCAATCACAGAACGGTTTGAGTTGGAAGAGGCTTTAAAGATCGACCAGTTCCAACCCTTCCACTAGCCCAGGTCGCTCAAGGCTTCATCCAGCCTGGCCCTGAACCCCTGCAGGGAGAGGACATCCACAGCCCCCCTGGGCAACCTGTGCCAGTCTCTCCCCACCCTCACTCTAAAGAATTTCTCCCTGATCTCCACTCTCAATCTCCCTTCTCCCAGCTCAAAGCCATTGTCCCTCCTCCTATCACTCCAAGCCCTTGCCAAAAGTCTCTCCCCAGCTCTCTTGTAGCCCCTTCAGATACTGGAAGGCTACTCTAAGATCTCCCTTCTCTTCTCCAGGCTGGGCAGCCCCAACTCTCCCAGCCTATCCCCACAGGGGAGGTTCTCCAGCCCTCAGATCACCTTTGTGGTGTCCTCTGGACCCACTCCAACAGTCTGATGTCCTTCTTGTATTGGGGGCCCCAGAAGAGGATGCAGTGCTCCAGTGAGATCTCAGAAGAGGAGGTTAGGGGACCAGAATCACCTCCCTCATCTGCTACTCTCAACTGCTTTTGATGCAGCCCAGCACACAGCTGGCAAAGAAGCCCAGCAGGCCAATTTCACACTGCCTGCTGAGCAGGGCATGGTTTAGATGGGGACCAGGATCCAGACTGCCTTCACTGCTGTCTAAATCCTGGCCACAGCTGACTTCTAGCATCTGAGCTTAGGGTAATTAATTTTTATCTGCTCTTGTTCACCAGATGGCTCCTGAAAACAACTTGAAACTAAACAGATGCCTCCCTTTCAAATCACACAGGTGACTGTTCCCTCTTTATGCTACAGTAGATTCTTGGCCTGCAGACTTCACACAGCATCCTGAGAAACTCAGGCTTGCTTCTTTGTGGCTTTATCATTCCCTGACCCACAGAGGCAGCTAAATGGTTTGATCAAAGAGAAGAAAGCAGAGCTTTCAGGAGAAAAGCTCCAGAATCATGGAATGGTTTAGGTTGGAAGGGATCTCAAAGCTCAGCCAGTTCCAACCCCCTGCCATAGCCAGGGACACCTCCCACTAGAAGTAAGGGTCTCATCCAACCTGGTCCTAAACACCTCCAGGGAGGTGGTGGAGCACAGAAGCACCTTGGAGCCTTCTCCTCTCCAGACTGCACAGCTCCAATCCCCTCAGTCTCTCCTCACAGCAGAGCAGATTGTCAGCTGGAACTCTGTGTTTCACCCTCTGAACCAACTGCAGTAGGTAACTCACTCTGCCACTTGCCCCAGCACAGATGCCCCCAGGCCACTCTCGTGTTGGTGCTCTGCTGATTGCAGGGGGGAGCAGATTTGGGTCATGGAAGTCAGCATCCACATTTGGTGAACTTGCAGCCAAACCTCACTTACTACACCTCCAAGGATCGTGAAGAGGCTTCTGCACCCAAAATAAGTCCCTCAAGGCTCTGTAGCTGACTCCACTTGGACCCTGCTTGAACACCTCTGCTGTGAAGCAAGGCTGAGAGCCCTGGGGCTGTTCAGTGTGCAGAAGAGAAGGTTGAGAGAGGATCTGATCAATGCCTATCAGTAGCTGAGGGGTGGGGGTCAGGGTGAAGGTGCCAGGCTCTTTTTGGTGGTGTCCTGTAACAGGACAAGGGACAATGGGTGCAAGCTGGAACCCAGGAGGTTCCACCTCAACAAGTGTGAGAGTGATGGAGCCTTGGAGCAGGCTGCCCAGAGAGGTTGTGGAGTCTCCTCTAGAGACTTTCAAAGCCCAGCTGGATGTGTTCCTGTGTGACCTGCCCTGAGTGACCCTGCTTTGGCTGCAAGGTTGGGCTCAGTGATCTCTAGAGGTCCTTTCCAACCCATAATGTTCTATGATTTTATGATTCAAGCCTTCTGCATAGCCAGGGGAAGGCAGGAGGCAGCTCCAGAAGAAAAAGGAATCCCACACATCTTAGATGCCTTCAGCAGAGATGTTTTCTGTTTCCTCCACCCACAAAACCTATAAATAAAGGGGAACAAACTGTTGAGGGAAGGGAGAAAGATTTCCTTTGGAGAAGAAATGTGAAGTTCTTCTGTTTGCTTCCCAGTTGCCAGTCCCTCTCAGCACATTTGGAGCACATTTGGGTGATGTTTTTTCCACTTCCTCTGCAACACAAAGCCACAAATACCTCTCTGAGTGCAAACTGAGATTCTCACACAGTTTTGTCATTCCAAGAGCTGTGGCTGTTAAAAAAAAAATCCCCCACTACCAAGAAAAACAACCCCAAAGAATCCCCAACCCACCCTACCCCACTGCAGACATCACAATTCTTCCTTAGAAAGTGAGATGTGCTGCAGGCATCAAATCCACACAGCTAAAATGTGAATGGTGCTCTGCAAACTGCTTCTAGACTGAGAGTACAGCCTGGGAGGTGATCTGCTGGAGAGCAGCCCTGAGGAGAGGGATTTGGGGGTGCTGCTGGAGGAGAAGCTCAACAGGAGCCAGCAGTGTGCACTTGCAGCCCAGAGAGCCAAGCAGAGCCTGGGCTGCAGCAGCAGGAGTGTGGCCAGCAGGGCCAGGGAGCCTCATCCAGCCTGGCCTTAAACACTTCCAGGGATAAGGCTTCCACCACCTCCCTGGACAACCCATTCCAGGGTCTCACCTCCTCATGAGGAAGAACTTCTTTACTGTAAGGGTCACAGAGCACTGGAGCAGGCTGCCCACGGAGGTTGTGGAGTCTCTTTCTCTGGAGACTTTCCAAACCCATCTGGATGTGGTCCTGTGTGACCTGAGTTGGATTGCATGGTCCTGCTCTGGCACTCAATGATCTTTGGAGGTCCCTTCCCACCCCTAACATCCTGAGATCCTGTAATTAGGGATGTCAAAATGAAACTGACCTCCAAATGCTTCTGAAGAAAGGTGTTGGCAGTTGCCTGAGGAACACAGAATCACAGAGTCACAGAACCACAGAATTAACCAGGTTGGGAAAGACTTCTGGGATCATCCAGTCCAACCTAGCACCTAACCCTATCCAATCAACTAAGTCCTGGCACTAAGTGCCTCATGCAGCTCCCTTTTAAACACCTCCAGGAATGGGGACTCCACCACCTCCCTGGACAGCCCATCCCAATGCCAATCACTCTTGCTGGGAAGAACTTCCTAACATCCAGCCTGACCCTGCCCTGGCACAGCTTGAGGCTGTGTCCCCTTCTTCTGTCCCTGGCTGCCTGAGAGAAGAGCCCAACCCCAGCTGGCTACAGCCTCCCTGCAGGGAGCTGCAGACAGCAATGAGCTCTGCCCTGAGCCTCCTCTGCTGCAGGCTGCACACCCCCAGCTCCCTCAGCCTCTCCTCACAGGGCTGTGCTCCAGGCCCCTCCCCAGCCTTGCTGCCCTTCTCTCAACACCTTCCAGCACCTCAACATCTCTCTGCAATTCAGGAGCCCAGACCTGGACACAGCACTCCAGGGGTGGCCTGAGCAGTGCTGAGCACAGGGGCAGAAGAACCTCCCTTGTCCTGCTGCCCACACTGCTCCTGAGCCAGCCCAGGATGCCATTGGCTCTGCTGCCCACCTGGGCACTGCTGCTTCATCTTCAGCTCCTCTCTCCCAGCACCCCCAGCTCCCTCTCTGCCTGGCTGCTCTTTAGCCACTGTCCCCAGCCTGTAGTGCTGAAGAGCTGCTGGCTCCCAGCTCTCTCCAAAGCCTGAGCTGCTGAAATCATCTCTGGCTCACTCTGGTTAAAAATTCAAGGGCAGATGAATAATGAATCTCGATGGACAGTCCTGCATTAGCATTTCACAGCAGCAAAGGCAAATGGAAACAAGATGTTTCCCAGGGTTCTACAAGGGTGATTATTCCTGCCCAGAACAGCTTCCTCCCCTCAGCTCTTCAGGGAATTTTCTGGAGCTCCTCCTCCAAACGTGCAAGGGAAAGCAGAGCTCTCAGTCAATAAAGGTGCTCAGTGCTCGGGGCCAAAGGCTTCTTTGCTTCATGAACTTCCTAACCAGGGAGTGTGGAGTGAGGCAGTTTTAAAGCATTGCATAGTTTAAAGTTAGGGATGACCATTGGAGGAGCCACAGAATTGTCAGGGCAGGAAGGGACCACAAGGAGCAGCCAGTTCCAACCCCCCCCCTGCCATGCCCAGGGACACCTCACACTAGAGCAGGCTGCCCACAGCCTCATCCAGCCTGTGCCTTAAACAGCTCCAGGGATGAGGCTTCCACCACCAACCTGGGCAACCCCTTCCAGGCTCTCACCACCCTCCTGCTGAAGAACTTATTCCTAACATCCAGTCTGAATCTCCACATTTCCAGCTTTGTTCCATTCCCTCCAGTCCCATTACTACCTGACAGCCTAAAAAGTCCCCCCCCAGCTTTCTTGTGTCTCCCTTCAGATACTGAAAGGCCACAATAAGGTTACCTTGGAGCCTTCTCCTCTCCAGACTGCACAGCCCCAACTCCCTCAGTCTCTGCTCACAGCAGAGCAGCTTCAGCCCTCTGCTCATCCTCATGGCCCTTCTCTGGACACCTTCCAGCACATCCATTTCCCTCCTGTGGCTCATCACCAGCCTTTTGCTTCTCTCCACAGGAGAGATGCTCCAGCCAGAGGGTCATTCCCTGGCTCTTCTCTGGAGTGCTGGACCATGGCTGAGCTAATGCCATCCCAATCCTCTTCCCTTCTAGGCCACAGAGCTTTGACAAATACATTGGATTCTGATTTTGGGTACCAGGCTGTAAGGCCAGGAGGGTCTGGCTGACACTGGCTCTGAAAATCAGTGCTCTGGCTCAAACAGGAGTTCATAGAATCATTGAATCACAGAATGGTAGAGGTTGGAAGGCTCCCCTGGAGATCATTGAGTCCAACCCCCCTGCCAGAGCAGGATCACCCAGAGCAGATCACACAGGAGCACATCCAGATAGGGCTTGAAAGCCTCCAGAGAAGGAGACTCCACAACCTCTCTGGGCAGCCTGCTCCAGGGCTTCAGCACCTTCAGGGTTCCAGCACCCTCACACCAAAGAAGCTTTTGCTCAGGCTGAAGTGGACCTCCCTCTGCTCCAAGATGCTCTGCTTTCCTGAACTGTCACAATGGCCATAGCTCTCAGAACAGTATCTAGGAAGAGCAAAGACTGAAGGGACCGAGGGATTAATTGACTGATTGATTGATTGATTGATTGATAGATTAAAGGGATTTCTTCACCCTGAGGAGATGCCTATGGGCCTGCAGAGCAGTGTGGCTGCCTATGGCTGCCCAGGTAACTTGACAGAAGGCTTCTTCTGTGAGAAAGGCTGAGAGCCCTGGGGCTGTTTAATCTTGAGAAGGGAAGGCTGAGAGGGGACCTGATCAATGTCTATCAGTATCTGAGGGGTGGGTGTCAGGATGAAGGCACCAGGCTCTTTGTGGCAGTACCCTGTACTAGGACAAGGGACAATGGGTACAAGCTGGAATCCAGGAGGTTCCACCTCAACAGGAGTGTTGGTGTGAGGGTACTGGAGCCCTGGAGCAGGCTGTCAGCAGATGAGCAGGCACCAGCAAGTGAACAGCTGATAGTGCTGAGCTAAAGCTGCGCAGCAGACAGACTTCTTGCTCCATGTCACTCTGCTGACAGCTGTATGGACACTGAGCTAACCCTGCACTTACCATTCCAGCTCTGCTACAAGCTCACATTCTTGTGAGGCATTCCCAGAGGAGTATCTAGGCTCACTCAGATGTTCTGGGTTGGATTTGGACCCAAACGAACTGGGATTTACCCCCAGAGTAAATTACCAACTGAGCCTCTGCCTGCTCCCTGGGCTAGGACAAGCAGCAGTGGATGGAAGCTGCAGCACAGGAGGTTCCAGCTCAGCACAAGGGAGAACTTCTTGACTGGAAGGGTCCCAGAGCCTGGCACAGGCTGCCCAGAGAGGTTGTGGAGCCTCCTTCTCTAGAGACTTTCAAGACCCATTTGGATGCACTCCTGTGTGTCCTGCCCTGGGTGATCCTGCTTGGGCAGTGAGGTTGGACAGGATGATCTCTGGAGGTCCCTTCCAGCCCCTGACATGATGTGGTTGTGTGAAAACATTTCAGAGACTCTCTTGGGTAGCTGCAGGCCCACAGGAGTCTCCTGGAAATGTGGACATCTTTGCAGTGAGGAAAGCCCTGAGCAAGGGGCATCTCTGAGGGCATTCTCATCCCTGGCAGGGAGAGGGAATGAGTTAAAACTGGGGATTAAACACGGCAAAGCGCAGTCACTCCAGTTCCCTATGCAACTTGAAGCTATGACAGGAGGCAGCTTAATTCCCTTTCCAGTGCCTCTCTGCTGCCTGGCAGAGCAGTGGGATGCCAGGTAGAGCTTGCTTGCAGAGCTGCATGTTTCCATTTACTCTCTTCTGCCTCCTCTGCACCTAAGAGTTTGATTCCAGCTGCCAATCCGAGGTGTTGGTGCTTTTAGCTGTGGATCCTAAGGAGTCTGAATGTGCTGCAACAATCTTAGCTGTTGTGTAGCAGAGCAGATCAGAGGAGTGGCAGCAGCTGACTGAAGCTGATGTGAATTACAACACAGAAAGCTCTTATTTACATCAGACCCAGTCCTTGGCCTGAAGGAGAGGACCCAGAGGAGGGCCACAAACATGCTTAGAGGGTTTCAACACCTCAGCTATGAAGGCAGGCTGAGGGTACACTCAACAGCCTCTGGAGCCCTCAGTATGGGCAGGACATGGAGCTGATGGAGCAGGTCCAGAGGAGGCCATGAAAATGATCAAGGGGTTGCAGCACCTCCGCTACAAAGACAGGCTGAGGGAGCTGGGGGTGTTCAGCCTGGAGAAGAGAAGGCTCTGGGGAGACCTAACAACCTTCCAGTACCTGTAGGGGGCTACAAGAAGGCTGCAGAGGGACAGTTTGCAAAGGCCTGCAGTGATAGAACAAAGGGCAGTGGCTCCAAATTAGAGAGAAGTCAATTTAGATTGGATGTGAGGAACAAGTCCTGCACTATGAGGGTGCTGGGACACTGAAACAGGTTGCCAGGGTGGTGGTTTGGGCCCCATCCCTGGAGATACTCAAGGTGAGACTGGACAGGGCTGTGGATGGCAACACTCTGTGCTGGGTGAGGAACTGGCTGGAGGGCCGGACCCAGAGAGCGGTGGTGAATGGTGCCACATCCAGCTGGCAGCTGTCACTAGTGGTGTCCCTCAGGGATCAGTGCTGGGCCCCATCCTCTTTAACATCTTCATAAATGATCTGGATGAGGGCATGGAGTCAGTCATCAGCAAGTTTGCAGATGACACTAAGCTGGGGGCAGATGTGACTGAGTTGGAGGGCAGAAGGGCTCTGCAGCGGGACCTTGACCGCCTGGACAGATGGGCAGAGTCCAAGGGGATGGCATTCAATGGCTCCAAGTGCAGGGTGCTGCACTTTGGCCACAACAACCCCATGCAGAGATACAGGCTGGGGTCGGAGTGGCTGGAGAGCAGCCAGACAGAGAGGGATCTGGGGGTGCTGATTGATACCCGCCTGAACATGAGCCAGCAGTGTGCCCAGGTGGCCAAGAGAGCCAATGGCATCCTGGCCTGCATCAGGAATGGTGTGGCCAGCAGGAGCAGGGAGGTCATTCTGCCCCTGTACTCTGCACTGGTTAGACCACACCTTGAGTACTGTGTCCAGTTCTGGGCCCCCCAGTTTAAGAGGGACATTGAGATGCTTGAACGTGTCCAGAGAAGGGCAACGAGGCTGGGGAGAGGCCTCGAGCACAGCCCTACGAGGAGAGGCTGAGGGAGCTGGGATTGTTTAGCCTGGAGAAGAGGAGGCTCAGGGCAGACCTTATTGCTGTCTACAACTACCTGAGGGGTGGTTGTGGCCACGAGGAGGTTGCTCTCTTCTCTCAGGCAGCCAGCACCAGAACAAGAGGACACAGCCTCAAGCTATGCCAGGGGAAGTTTAGGCTTGAGGTGAGGAGAAAGTTCTTCACTGAGAGAGTCATTGGACACTGGAATGGGCTGCCCAGGGAGGTGGTGGAGTCGCCGTCCCTGGAGCTGTTCAAGGCAGGGTTGGACGTGGCACTTGGTGCCATGGTCTGGCCTTGAGCTCTGTGGTGAAGGGTTGGACTTGGTGATCTGTGAGGTCTCTTCCAACCTTGGTGAGACTGTGAGACTGTGAGACTGTGAGACTGTGATCTAGTTGAGGATGTCCCTGCTGAGTGCACGGGGGTTGGACTGGAGCTTTGGAGGTCCCTTCCAACCCAGACCATTCTATGATCCTGTGGTTCTCTGATTCTTGTCTTGGCTTTGTTACAGCCTCCTCTTGGTGGTTGCAGCTGTTTGTCCTGAGTCACACACAGGTGATCTGGGATGGGATGTTCAGGGTCCACGCACTAGGGCACTGGACAGTGGTGATGATTTGTATTTGGATGCAGTTTATGTCCCTATCTCCTTGGCCTGCCAAGCTTTAGGTGTCCCTCTGAGATGCTTTCTCCATGCCCCGTGCCAGCAGGGACCCTGGTTGACAGGTGAGTGGTATAACTCCTGCACACACATAAGGTCAGGTGCTAAGAGCCCCTCCAAGTACTAAGTAGGGTCCTCAGACTGAGCTTTGATGTGTTAATTAAGAGAACTGTGACTCTGTTGGCAGCTTAACCCTTGGCCTTCCTTCAAGGTTTCCACCTTTGCTGCAGAGGAAGTCGATTTTGTGAGCCAGGCACTGAACTCCACCGAGCTCAGCTCAGTGCTAAGGTTGTCTTTCTTCCATGTCCTGGCCTGATGTTCAGACACATCAGCTGTGAAGTGGGAGCCAAGATTATGAATGGATTTAGCCCCCCAGCAGCTGTGAGGAGGTGCCTAGGGTGGTGGTATCTGCATGGTTCCAGACTGGAGCTAGGTTGCCTTTCAGCAAGAGTTTGATGCTTGTTCTGCTCGAGTGCCACTGGGTAGATCTGGTAAGAATACTTTTTTTCCTGGCACAGCTTTGGGGTTTTGAGGCTTCCTAACGTAGCAGTGGGAAAGTGCATCACAGAGAAGGCTCCTGTGTGGCTAAAGTCCTTGGGTAACCCTCGAGGGGTAGCCCTGGCAGCACTCGAGTGGCTCCCACTTGCCTGGATCCCTCCCTGGGGCTGCCTGCTTCTGTGTCTTCGGGGCAGCCAGAGCCAAGGACACAGAAGCAGGCTGCTTCCCTGGGGCTGTCTGCTTCTGTGTCTTTGGGGCAGCCAGAGCCAAGCATTTAAAGTCAGATGAAGCCCTCAAGAGGCAGAGGAGCCTTTGCAGCACTTAAAAAAAGACTGTAGCAGCACAAGTGCCCACTCATCTCCAAAGGAGGAATTCAGCCTTGTGCTGTGCTGTGTCAAGGAGTAAGAGATGTGAGAGACTAAGGATGCAGAGTGCTAAGGCACAGCCTCAGCTGGGTGTGAGGAAAATCAGGATCCTGGGCCCCATTAACTCAGCCACTCCTGCAGCATCCTCTCCATGTCAACAGACTGAAGTAGAACCCCAAGGGGGGGTGGGGGAAAGAAAGCCCTGCTGGAACTCAGCAGCAATTTGTTTTGCTAGCAAAACATTTTCGAGTGGCTGTGTCTGCTAAATGAGCTCTTGGGCTGGGAGTGGAGGGGAGAGGAGGGTGGAGACAAAAAGGAGGTGTTTCAGCAATTAGAAGCCACGAAGCCAAAGGCTGCCTGCATCTACTGCAACGCAGTCCAGCTGCCTGCCTGTGTGATCAAACTCCAGCCTGCCTGGTTGAAATGCAGGAGGCATTTCTGCAGCGAGGTTAAATTAAGAGCTGGAGATGACAAGCAGACATTCTGGAAATGTCAAAATTAGCATGTGCTGAATGAGGATGCTGCACGGCCTCAGCTCCAGTCCAGAGGCTCAGAAGGAGCAAGGAAAGAGAAGGCTGAGGAAGGGAAATAGTCTCCCATGCCTGCTGCTGCCTGCTCTCCGCAGAGCAGCGACTCCACCAGATGGACAGCGTTTGCCAGGGCTGCTTTAGCAAGGGAAGGGGGAAGCAGTGAGAACAGAAAGCCCAGAAGTTGGCTCCTGCTCTGAACTGCCTTGTGGCTGACGAGGGGGGCAGCATCTCCTCAATGGAGGGTAGGCTTTGCAGCTAAGGGAGCTCATCACAGCTCCTGGGTTCCCTCAAGGCAGGGAATCAGGGAACAATGGAATCATAAAATCATAGAATCATGGAGACCATGGAATTATAGAACCATGAAATCATGGAAGAATGGAAATGTGGAATCATAGAATCATGGACTCATGGAATCATGGACTCATGGAATCATGGACTCATGGAATCATAGAATCATGGACTCGTGGAATCATGGAATCATGAAATAATGGAATCATAGAATCATGGACTCATGGAATCATTGTAGAATCATAGGATCATGGACTCATGGAGTCATGAAATAATGGAATCACAGAATCATGGACTCATGGAATCACTGTAGAATCAAAGGATCATGGACTCATGGAATCATAAAATCATGGACTCATGGACTCATGGAATCATAAAATCATGGACTCATGGACTCATGGAATCATAAAATCATGGACTCATGGACTCATGGAATCATAAAATCATGGACTCATGGACTCATGGAATCATAAAATCATGGACTCATGGACTCATGGAATCATAAAATCATGGACTCATGGACTCATGGAATCATAAAATCATGGACTCATGGACTCATGGAATCATAAAATCATGGACTCATGGACTCATGGAATCATAAAATCATGGACTCATGGACTCATGGAATCATAAAATCATGGACTCATGGACTCATGGAATCATAAAATCATGGACTCATGGACTCATGGAATCATAAAATCATGGACTCATGGACTCATGGAATCATAAAATCATGGACTCATGGACTCATGGAATCATAAAATCATGGACTCATGGACTCATGGAATCATAAAATCATGGACTCATGGACTCATGGAATCATAAAATCATGGACTCATGGACTCATGGAATCATAAAATCATGGACTCATGGACTCATGGAATCATAAAATCATGGACTCATGGACTCATGGAATCATAAAATCATGGACTCATGGACTCATGGAATCATAAAATCATGGACTCATGGACTCATGGAATCATAAAATCATGGACTCATGGACTCATGGAATCATAAAATCATGGACTCATGGACTCATGGAATCATAAAATCATGGACTCATGGACTCATGGAATCATAAAATCATGGACTCATGGACTCATGGAATCATAAAATCATGGACTCATGGACTCATGGAATCATAAAATCATGGACTCATGGACTCATGGAATCATAAAATCATGGACTCATGGACTCATGGAATCATAAAATCATGGACTCATGGACTCATGGAATCATAAAATCATGGACTCATGGACTCATGGAATCATAAAATCATGGACTCATGGACTCATGGAATCATAAAATCATGGACTCATGGACTCATGGAATCATAAAATCATGGACTCATGGACTCATGGAATCATAAAATCATGGACTCATGGACTCATGGAATCATAAAATCATGGACTCATGGACTCATGGAATCATAAAATCATGGACTCATGGACTCATGGAATCATAAAATCATGGACTCATGGACTCATGGAATCATAAAATCATGGACTCATGGACTCATGGAATCATAAAATCATGGACTCATGGACTCATGGAATCATAAAATCATGGACTCATGGACTCATGGAATCATTGTAGAATCATAGGATCATGGACTCATGGAATCACAGAATTATGGAATGATGGAATCATAAATTCATAGAATCATGGAATCATGGAATAAAGACATCATGAAATCATGGCATCATAGAAGCATGAAATCATGGAATCATGGAAACATGGAATCATAGAATGAAATAATGGAATGATAAAATCATAGAATCATAGAATCATGGAAGCATGGAATCACAGAATGATGGAATCATAAATTCATGGAATCAGGGAATAAAGAAATCATGAAATGATGGCATCATAGAAGCATGAAATCATGGAAACATGGAAACATGGAATCATGGAAACATGGAATCATAGAATCATGAACTCATGGAATCATGGAATAATGGAAACAATGATGGAATCATGAATTCATAGAATCCTGGAATCATGGCATCATAGAAGCAGGGAAGCATGGAATCATGGCATCATGGTGCCACAGAATCACAAAATCATGGAATCATGGAAACTTGGAATCATAGAATTATGGAATAATGGAATCATGGAATCATAGAATGGTCTGGGTTGGAAGGGACCTCCAAAGCTCATCCAGTCCAACCTCCCCTATAGTCAGCAGGGGCATCCTTAACTAGCTAAGCTTGCCCACAGCCCTGTCCAGTGTCACCATCTCCAGAGATGGGCCCCAACTACCTCCCTAGGCAACCTGTGGTGGTGTTCCAGCACCATGATAGTAAAGAACTTGTTCCTACCATCCAATCTAAATCTGCTCTGCTCTGGTTTGAAGCCTTTGCCTCTTGTGCTACCACCACAGGCCTTTGTGAACAGCAAACAGAGGCTCCTTTGCGTTCAGCCTCACTGCTTCCTACCCAGCTGTTGACTCCCCATTTTCATTTCCACCATGGCTATGCTGTGCCCATGAACACTCTCTGTGCTCATTTGCCTGTTAACTTGATCCCATAGGCACAAATTAAAGCACAGGAGGCCAGACTCATCCTGAGGGAAAGAAATCATGGAGCTTTGGATGAACACCAACCAAACTGTGTCCCAGGCACCTGCCTTGTTCATCTCTGCCCTCTGCCACCTCTTGTGGTAAGGTGATGGCCAAGAGGAGATGCAGCAAGGGCACACCTGCCCCATTGGTCAGGAAGAGATACCAGGCTAAGCTAATAGGACTTCAAGACTGAAGTATGGAAAGGGTAAGGGAAGGATCCAGCTAATTTTCTCGATGAAGCACTGGAGGAATGAAAAGGGACTTGGTTACTTTCCATCACCCTCCCTGAAACCAGATTAACATCATCGATGCCTTGACACAGCCACACTTCCCACCTGGGGGCTAAAAAGGGAAGCAGAATTCTCCTCCTCCATGGGTCACCAGGGAGGGGCTGGGAAATTAATTCCTGCCTGCTGCAAACTGTGCACCTTGCTAGAGGCAGGGAAGGAAAATAAGGAGAGGGAGAGATCAGCCTTCTAGGGAGCCCAGCACGAGGATCTGCTTCTTGATATTATTAGGGAAGTCACCAAGCATTTCTTAATAAGATTTCTTTTAACAAACTAATCAGCAAGATTGGATTTTCAAGGATTGCAGAGGGAATTGTTGCTAATTGAGGTGGGGTTTATTTTTTTCCATTAGCAGGCTCCCAGCAGGAGCCTTGCAGACAGGTGGAGGAGCATCACGCATCTTGTAAAATCAATACTGCAGCCAATTAAACACAAGAATAGAGAGGGGGGGGGGGGAGGAGAGAAAAAAAGGCACAATTAGTGTGGCTGATCCAAATTAGAATTGCAAATTCCTCAGGGATTCAGATGTCAAAGCTAGGCAAAGATACAGCACTCCAATGTGTTTACATCTAGGGAGAAGATTGGCATGTTCTATGCTCCCAATTCATTCTACACCACAATGTAGCTCTCTGCCTCCTGAAAGCCACTCACAATCCCTCCTGTATTTCAGGCTGTTTCTAGAGGGTCTAACAGCAGCCCAGGTCTCTGCAGTGCTGATAAGACAAATCTCTCCCTCCCATAGATGAAGGAATCATAAAATCATAGAATGGTTTAGGTTGGAAGGGACCTCAAAGCTCAGCCACTTCCAACCTCCTGCCATAGGCAGGGACAGCTCCCACTAGAACAGGTTGCTCAAGGCCTCATCCAACTTGGTCCTGAACACCTCCAGGGAGGTTGTGGAGCACAGGAGCACAGAATGTGTGATCTCTGATCACATTGGATGCTTCTGTGCTCCACAACCTCCCTGGCAAACCTGTGCCAGTCTCTCACCACCCTCAACCTCTGCCAGTCTCTCACCACCCTCACTGCAAACAACTTCTTCCTAACATCCACTTTCAATCTCCCCTCTGCCACTTCAAAGCCATTCCTCCTCCTCCTGCCATCCCCAGACCTTCTCAATAGTCCCTCCCCAACCCTCCTGGAGCCCCCTTCAGATCCTGCAAGGCCACTCCAAGGTCTCCTGGAAGCCTTCTCTTCTCCAGGATGCAGAACCCCAACTCTCTCATCCCATTCTCAGAGCAGAGCTGCTACAGCCCTCTCAGCATCTTGGTGGCCTCCTCTGGACTGGCTCCAACAGTTCCATTTCTTTCTTCCATGTTCTTTAGTCTCTTTTTCTCCAGGTTAAATAGAATCACAGAACCAAGCAGGTTGGAAGAGAGCTCCAAGCTCAGCCAGCCCAACCTAGCACCCAGCCCTGCCCAATCACCCAGACCATGGCACTAAGTGCCCCAGCCAGGCTTGGCTTCAACACCTCCAGGCACAGCCACTCCACCACCTCCCTGGGCAGCCCATTCCAATGCCAATCACTCTCTCTGCCAACAACTTCCTCTTAACATCCAGCCTCAACCTGCCCTGCCACAGCTTCAGGCTGTGTCCCCTTCTTCTGTTGCTGGTTGCCTGGGAGAAGAGATCAACCCCACCTGGCTACAACCTCCCTTCAGGTAGCTGCAGACAGCAGTGAGGTCTGCCCTGAGCCTCTTCTTCTCCATGAAGAAGTCAAGTCCAATCTATAACTCTACTCAACAAGATTCACCTTAAATCATATCCCTAAGCACTGCCCTTCGCTGGACCTGCCCCAGCCCTTCAATGCCTTTGCTGTAGTGAGTGGGAAATGCAAATGCATCTGGAGCATAAATTCAGGGAAGCTTTCCTGGAGGAATGTGCTTGAATCACAAAGAACAGGGAGGGGGCACCAAGAAAGGATCCTGCTGTGGTACAGAGATGTTACCATGAGGCAGGAGGAGAAGCCTCCACTAGCTTTATGCTGCTGTACAAGGACCATGTCGGTGCCACAAGCCTCTTGCTGGCCTTGCAAGGGCTCTGAGCAAACTGCTGCTGCTATTCCTCAGTGAAACAGATCAGCATTGTCATTGCCAGCACTTCTGACACGTCTGGGCACAGTCACAGTCATATGTGGTCATGTTTGATTTCATCTGCATCGTTCACCAGGCATGAAACTTGGAGCACTTGGAAAAATGGGCTTCAGCTTATGGTACTTCACTGATGCTAAAAGGGCTTTAGCTAAAGGAAGAGGAGAGAAGAGAAGAGAAGAGAAGAGAAGAGAAGAGAAGAGAAGAGAAGAGAAGAGAAGAGAAGAGAAGAGAAGAGAAGAGAAGAGAAGAGAAGAGAAGAGAAGAGAAGAGAGGAGAAGAGAAGAGAAGAGAAGAGAAGAGAAGAGAAGAGAAGAGAAGAGAAGAGAAGAGAAGAGAAGAGAAGAGAAGAGAAGAGAAGAGAAGAGAAGAGAAGAGAAGAGAAGAGAAGAGAAGAGAAGAGAAGAGAAGAGAAGAGAAGAGAAGAGAANGGAGAGGAGAGGAGAGGAGAGGAGAGGAGAGGAGAGGAGAGGAGAGGAGAGGAGAGGAGAGGAGAGGAAAGGAAAGGAAAGGCTGAGAGAGTTGGGGCTCTGCAGCCTGGAGAAGAGAAGGCTTCCAGGAGACCTTGGAGTGGCCTTCCAGGTTCTGAAGGGGGCTCGAGGAGGGCTGGGGAGAGACTACTGAGAAGGTCTTGTAGTGATAGGAGGAGGATGAATGGGTTTGGAGTGGCAGAGGGGAGACTGAAAGTGGATGTTAGGAAGAAGTTGTTTGCAGTGAGGTGAGGGTGGTGAGACCCTGGCACAGGTTTCCCAGGGAGGTTGTGGAGCACAAAAGCACCCAATGTGATCAAAGATCACATTGGGTGCTTCTGTGCTCCACAACCTCCCTGGAGGTGTTTAGGACCAGGCTGGATGAGGCCTTGAGCAAGTGTCAGAGGGGAGATTGAAAGTGGATGTTAGGAAGAAGTTCTTTACAATGAGGGTGGAGAGACACTGGCACAGGTTGCCTGCCCAGAGAGGTACATTTTGGGTCTCAGGGAGTGACAGGACTGGGGGGAATGGAGCAAAGCTGGAGATGAGTAGGTTCAGACTGAACGTGAGGAAGAAGTTCTTCACCATGAGAGTGGTGAGAGGCTGGAATGGGTTGCCCAGGGAAGGTGGTTGAGGCCCCATGGCTGGAGGTGTTTCAGGCCAGGCTGGCTGAGGCTGTGTGCAGCCTGCTCTAGGGTAGGGTGTCCCTGGGCATGGCAGGGGGGTTGGCACTGGCTGCTCCTTGTGGTCCCTTCCAACCCTGACTGATTCTGGGATTCTGTGATTCTCTCTGCTCATGTAGCTGCTGAATCTGTCAGCCCAGGCTGCTCTGTGACAGCCTTGGGGGTGTCACACATCAGCTGTCCAAGGACTTCTGCTGTGAGAAGCCAGCCCAAAGGCTCTGGGAGCTGGAGAGCTGTGCCACTTGAGGCAGCCTCTCTCCTTCGTGGGACACAGTGTTGGAATTCAGATCCTTCAGCACTGCTCCCAAACCCAAGGTCATCCTTTAACTTTTCTTCTATCCCCTCTGGCTTCTTCTTGCCTCCTCCATCCCAGTTGCTCTGCTCCAGTCCCTTTGCCTCTTCTCTTTCTCAATTCCCCTGGTGTTTCTCAAGCTGTTTTTCAAGTGGCAGCAGCCTGCTCCAGGCAGGGACTCTTTCAGATCAAGTGACAGCCACAGTCCCTGGGAACATGGGAGGGACAAGGGACCTATATCTTTGTGAAGGAGCACACAGAAGGATGAGAGCTGCTGGTTAAAACCATGTGAGAAACTCTTCCTTAGAAGCTCATTTGAAGGTCCCTCATGCAGCTAATTGTGTTTTGGCACTGTAACAACCTGGGACTGTGTGAGCAGGCAAATATTATCCATGCTAAAAACTTGGGGCTGAATACAAGAATTAAAGGGAGAAAAGTGGCTGAAGTGGAAGCTGATGAGAGGCAGGAAAGGAGCCTTCTTCTGGGGTGCAGCAAGAAAAGTGTATCCAGCAGGGCTAGGGAGTTTCTCCTCTTCCTATACTGTGCCCTGGTGAGACCACACCTGGTCCAGTTTGGGGCTCTCCAATTCCAGACAGGAAGGGGTCTGCTGGAGAGAGTCCAACAGAGCTATGAGGATGATAAAGGGACTGAAGCAGCTCTGCTATGAAGAAAGACTGAGAGACCTGGGGCTGTTCAGTCTGGAGAGCAGAAGACTGAGAAGGGATCTCTCTTTTTCAACCTCTCACATCTCACTCATGTTCACAGGCTCACAGGATGTCAGGGGTTGGAAGGGACCCAAAATGCTCATCCAGTCCAACCCCCCTGCCAGAGCAGGACCACACAACCTAGCTCAGGGCACACAGGAACACATCCAGACAGGCCTGGAAAGGCTCCACAGAAGGAGACTCCACAACCTCTCTGGGCAACCTGTGCCAGGCTCTGGGACTCTTCCAGTCAAGAAGTTCCCCCTTGTGCTGAGCTGGAACCTCCTGTGCTGCAGCTTCCATCGACTGCTGCTTGTCCTAGCCCAGGGAGCAGTGAGCAGAGCCTGTCCCCCGCTCCTGATCCCCAACCCTCAGACATTGATAAACATTGATTCAATCCCCTCTCACTCTTCTCTTCCCCAGACTAAGCAGCCCCAGGTCCCTCAGCCTCTCCTCCTCAGGCAGTGCTGCATTCCCCTCATCATCCTCATAGCCCTCCCTTGGCCTCTCTCCAGCACATCCCTGTCCCTCCTCAACTGGGGAGCCCAAAACTGAAGGCAGTACTCAGGATGAGGTCTCCTGGATGACCTCTGGAGATGAGGCTCCTGCAGCCCACGACCCATTAGCGCTAAGTAAGAGCGAGTCAGTGAGTCATGTACACGGATCTATTTTAGGCAACCTTACCCTGAGTTGCACAGATGTGGTATTGTGCACTACAAACATCTCCCTGCCTTTGAATGCAGAGCCTTTGGGGCACTCATCTTTTAAAAGCTGCCTTTGGTGGCATTCCATATTTACTGGAGACTCCTGACACCGGGGGCCGCAGATCGCTACCGACAGATCTGTTCTCTTCCTGCCTTTGGGCTTCACACACAGAAGCTGCAAAGGGGAAAAAGGAAACTTTCCACTAAATATAGAGCCACACTCACTCTTTCCAAAGCTTTTTTCACCCATTTACAGCTTTTTTTCAATCCTGCTGGCTGGTTTAACTGCATTCACAAGCTGTCCCCTCCTTTTGCCTTCTCGCTGAGGTAAAGCACACCACCTGGCTTCTCTCTCTTCTGTCCTCACCTTTCTTCCTCTTCTCCTCTTATTCCCCCCCTCCACCTCCTCTTTCTTTTTCTTTAGCTGTTTTAGCACAGCTGCTAGAAGAGAGATGACTTAAAAAAAAAAGGAAGGTGTTGCTCAGTCTTTATTTTCACCTTGCCAGAGAGCACAGCTCCATTGATTGAGCTGAGCTAAGTTACCAGGCTCTCTGCCTCTCTTTGTTTAAATAATGAATAGCTAAGGTGCTAGAAAATGGTATTTAAGGAACACAACTGCTGCTGAGGCTTTACAAGAGCTGGACACATCCTTTTGTTCCCCCTTTCTACTGCAAATGGATTCTTTGCAGCTCTTTACATTAACCCTAAGCCTCTCCTACCGGTGGAAGAAAAGCAATGGGGTCTGACCCAGACGCGTTTGGATTCAGTTTGCAGCTCTACCCTCATTAGAGGCAAATTGCTGCCCCTTGGCTTGTCCCTGGGCATCACTGACAAAAGCCTGGCCCCATTTGCCACTGGAATGGGCTGCCCAGAGAGGTGGTGGAGTCACTGTGCTTGGAGATGTTCAAGACAAGACTGGATGGGACACTTAGTGCCATGGTCTGGTTGACTGGACACGGCTGGGTGCTAGGTTGGATTGGATGAGCTTGGAGCTCTCTTCCAACCTGCCTGATTCTGTGATTCTGTGATTCTATGATTCTCATGCCCACCACCCTTTGTGTATTGATCAGTACTGATGAGATCCCCTCTCAGTCTTCTCCTTTCCAGACTAAGCAGCTCCAAGAGGCTGAGGGAGCTGGGGGTGTGCAGCCTGCAGAAGAGGAGGCTCAGGGCAGAGCTCATTGCTGTCTGCAGCTACCTGAAGGGAGGCTGTAGCCAGGTGGGGTTGGGCTCTGCTGCCAGGCAACCAGCAACAGAACAAGGGGACACAGCCTCAAGCTGTGCCAGGGCAGGTCTAGGCTGGATGTTAGGAGGAAGTTGTTGGCAGAGAGAGTGATTGGCATTGGAATGGGCTGCCCAGGGAGGTGGTGGAGTGGCTGTGCCTGGAGGTGTTGAAGCCAAGCCTGGCTGGGGCACTTAGTGCCATGGTCTGGGTGATTGGGCAGGGCTGGGTGCTAGGTTGGGCTGGCTGAGCTTGGAGCTCTCTTCCAACCTGCTTGATTCTATGGTTCTATGAATTCCCTCAGTCTCTCCTCATCACAGAGATGTTCCAGTCCCCTCAGCACTTTTGTAGCCCTTTTCTGTACTTCCTCAGCCACTCCCTGTCCTTTACACTTCAGATGTGATACTGAATTCAAGGAACTGACACTTGCCCCAGCATTTGGTTGCTGCAACTCCATTAGCTAAGAAATGTTAAAGAAAAGGGGGAAAAAAAACCCACCCAACCCCTAACCTGCTGATGCCAGCAAAGCTCCCAGTGTGGATGGTGCTACCCTGGCAGCAGACCACTTTTGTCAGCTCAGCTGCTGGCTCCTGGGGCCATTGTATAATGAAGCTGGCAACAACTAAACACTGAGTCAACGTGAGGGGAGTCTGAGGGTGCAGTTGTGCCAGAGAGGATCTCTGTTGTACACTGGCCATTATCTACAACCCGGGGCTGCTCTGATCTTCAAGCATTTGCCACTACTTACAGCATGTCCCTCATGAGTGGATTAGCAGCTTTAGCACAGCCTGCTGGGAGACAGTGAGGGATTTGGCTCCTGGTTACCTCTGCAGCTGCTGGAGTAAGCTCACAGTGAATTTCACCCTCTGCAAATCCACCCACGGGAGGTGGTGTGGAAGCAGAGCAGCCCACACATGTCAGAGGGCAGGAGTGCACAGCCCTGGAGCTTGGCATTTCTAGGCTGTGAGGTGATTGAACAAGGCCAAGTGCAGGGTTCTGCATTTTGGCCACAAGCAGCCCAAGCAGCACTACAGGCTGGGGCCAGAGTGGCTGAGAGCAGCCAGGCAGAGAGGGAGCTGGGGGTGTGCAGCCTGCAGCAGAGGAGGCTCAGGGCAGAGCTCATTGCTGTCTGCAGTTCCCTGCAGGGAGGCTGTAGCCAGCTGGGGTTGGGCTCTGCTGCCAGGCACCCAGCAACAGAAGAAGGGGACACAGCCTGAAGCTGTGCCAGGGCAGTTTCAGGCTGGATGTTAGGAGGAAGTTGTTGGCAGAGAGAGTGATTGGCATTGGAATGGGCTGCCCAGGGAGGTGGTGGAGTGGCTGTGGCTGGAGGTGTTGAAGCCAAGCCTGGCTGGGGCACTTAGTGCCATGGTCTGGGTGATTGGGCAGGGCTGGGTGCTAGGTTGGGCTGGCTGAGCTTGGAGCTCTCTTCCCACCTGCTTGATTCTATGATTCTATGTGATGAATTTGGAGCTCTAACCACTTACAGCTAAATGAAAAGGGCCAAGGCTAGTTTTGATTTTGAGGATGCCTCTGCTTACTGCAGAGAGGGTTGGACTAGATGCCTATTGGAGGTCCCTTCCAACCCAGACCATTCTGTGTTCCTGTGATTTCTGGCTGACCTTAGTGTTGGGGAATATGTGGAGGTAACATTCCCTGTAGCAGCGAGCACTGCTTGCAGGGTCTTGGAGAGATCACTTCTGTGCTCCCTGTGAGTATCACAATTCCTGCCATCAGCTCTGCTTCTTCCCATTCAAGATGGAAGAGACAGAGTAGCAAACCTTAACCTGTGCTCCTTAGGGAAGCCCTGGAACAATCACAGAATCACTAAGGTTAGAAAAGACCTTTAAGATCATCCAGTCCAACCCTCAACCTAACACCACCCTGCCCACTAAACCATGACACCAAGGCCTATATGGATGTGGAGATGCTGGAGTGTGTCCAGAGCAGGGCCAGGAGGATGCTCAGAGGGCTGCAGCAGCTCTGCTGTGAGCACAGACTGAAAGAGTTGGGGCTGTGCAGACTGGAGCAGAGGAGGTTCCCAGGGGACCTTCTTGTGGCCTGCCAGGATCTGAAGGGGGCTACAAAAAAGCTGGGGAGGGACTTTTGAGGCTGTCAGGGAGTGCCAGGACTGGGGGGAATGGAGCAAAGTAGAAATGAGTAGATTCAGCCTGGATGTTAGGAAGAAGTTGTTGAGCATGAGAGTGGTGAGAGGCTGGAATGGGTTGCCCAGGGAGGGGGTTGAGGCCCCATGGCTGGAGGTGTTTCAGGCCAGGCTGGCTGAGGCTGTGGGCAGCCTGCTCTAGGGTAGGGTGTCCCTGGGCATGGCAGGGGGGTTGGGACTGGCTGCTCCTTGTGGTCTCTTCCAACCCTGACTGATTCTGTCATTCTATGGTTTTTTGACCCCTCCAGGGATGGTGACTCCACCACTTCCCTGGGCAGAAACAACATCAAAGAGAGACTTTCTCCTCACTGTAGCTTCTGCTACTCTTCTCCAGACTCTCCTGCTTGCTATCTGATGGTGACCATGCACATTTCCAGCTCATTTTGCAGTTAGTTGCCATAACTTTTAACACTTGCAGGGAGTCACCCATGGGAATATCTCTCTCTTACTCTCCTCTCTTTTTTTTTGGCCCAGTAATTAACTGCTTAAGCAATTAAAATGTCCCAGCAGTTCCTCACTAACGACTTTTAGTGCAGGGCTGCTGACAATTAACCTGCAGCCTGTGAAAATATTGAGTTCATTCTGCAGCCACGTTAAGGGCAGGGAAAAAAATGATTCAGCAGTTCCATAATGATGCATTTTAGATGCAGCTACAGCCTCACTCTAGGGCATCTTTTATGCAGATGAGCAGCACTGTACCTGGAAACATAAACAACCTAAACTCTTCAACCTCAGCAGTGTGTCTCAAACCTTGCCACCCTTTTTTGGATGGGGAACAGCTGTGGTTGGAGTCAGAGCTTCTGTGTTCATAGAGGATGTCTGGGCACTCCCAGTGTTGGGAGCTCAGCAGGTACTTCAGCCATAGAATCAAGGAATCCTCAAATCATAGACCCATGGAATCATCAAATCACAGGATCTTGGAACCATGGAATGGTAGAATTATGGAATGGTTTGGGTTGGAAGAGACTCTTGAAGAAGATGTTGGAAGAGACTCTTGAAGGTCATCTTCTTCAAGCCCTCTGCTGTGAGCAAGGACATCTTCAACTAGATCAGGTTGCTCAGGGCCACGTTAAGTTTGTCTTTGAATGTCTGCAGGGATGGGAGGCTCCACCACATAGAATCACAGAATCAGTCAGGGTTGGAAGGGACCACAAGGAGCAGCCAGTGCCAACCCCCCTGCCATGCCCAGGACACCCTACCCTAGAGCAGACTGCCCACAGCCTCATCCAGCCTGGCCTGAAACACCTCCAGCCATGGGGCCTCAACCACCTCCCTGGGCAACCCATTCCAGCCTCTCACCACTCTCCTGCTCAACAACTTCTTCCTCACCTCCAGGCTGAATCTACCCATTTCTATCTTTGCTCCATCCCCCCCAGTCCTGTCACTCCCTGACAGCCTCAAAAGTCCCTCCCCAGTTTTTCTGTAGCCCCCTTCAGATCCTGGCAGGCCACAAGAAGGTCACCTGGGAGCCTCCTCTGCTCCAGCCTGCACAGCCCCAACTCTTTCAGTCTGTGCTCACAGCAGAGCTGCTGCAGCCCTCTGAGCATCCTCCTGGCCCTGCTCTGGACACTCTCCAGCATCTCCACATCCCTCTTGTCATAGGGGTTCCAGAACTGGACGCAACCCTCCTGCTTTGATCCTGCTCTGGCAGAGGGTTTGGACTAGATGATATCTACAGGTCTCTTTCAACCCTGTGCTGCTTCTGTGCTGCTGCTTCTCAGGAAGAGAACCTTTTCTTTTTTGATTCAGATGGAATATTGCCTACTTTGCTTTAAACTTGTTTTAAAGTAGTATCTCCAAACTTTCAGTGTTCTGAATTATTAATGGGTTATGGCAAGGAGCTTTGGAGTGAAGGGACTTGGGAGCTGAAATCTGTGTCATTCCTGGTTAAGTTTGTTGGACTTTGACTCAGACAAAAACCTGAATGTCTGGAATTAAGTGAATAAGTCTTGGGGAAAAGAAGGGCTAATTCTCTACTGGTCTTGCAGGTCAAAAGTATGATATTAAAATCAAGTATTGATCTAATAAGTTCAGAGGTTCAGGCTGGATGTTAGGAGGAAGTTGTTGGCAGAGAGAGTGATTGGCATTGGAATGGGCTGCCCAGGGAGATGGTGGAGTTGTCATCCCTGGAGGTGTTCAAGAAAAGACTGGATGGGGAACTCAGTGCTGTGCCCAGTTGTGGGCTTCTTAATTCAAGAGAGATGTTGAGGTGCTGGAAGGTGTCCAGAGAAGGGCAGCAAGGCTGAGGAGGGGCCTGGAGCACAGCCCTGTGAGGAGAGGCTGAGGGAGCTGGGGGTGTGCAGCCTGCAGAAGAGGAGGCTCAGGGCAGAGTTCACTCATTGCTGTCTACACCAATTGGTGTTGGACTCAGTGATCTCTTTGGGTCCCTTCTGACCCCTGACATCCTGTGAGCCTGTGCCCTGGGTCAGACTTATTTCCTCATAGGCTTTAATTTATCACTTGTGGCATGGTGGTGAGGGGCAGAAATTGTAGGGAGCCTGAGATAAGATGTGTAAAGATGGGGGAGTGTCTGAAGGCCTAAATGTATTGATTTGTCTGTTCCAAGTGGGCTTTGCAGTCATGCTGGAGACTTGGTGTTGGACAATCAGATGCTTCACTGTAAAAAACCTGAAGGAATTGGACCTATAGAAGGAAGGAGCAAGCCTCAGGCTGGAGGTGTGGTAATATGCAGCTTCCAGACTGTGAACAGAGAGAAGACTCCAGAAACAACCCCAACATTTATTACAGGTGGTGCAAAATCACAGCAAACAAATCAGAAGCAAGCCTGAAGAAGAGGAGGCTGAGAGGAGACCTCATTGGTCTCCACAGCTACCTGAAAGGAGATTGGAGTGAGGTCTGTGTTGGCCTCTTCTCCCAAGTGATTAACAACAGGACAAGAGGAAAAAGCCTCAAAGAAGGTTTAGGTTGGAAATTAAGAACAAATTCTTTCCTGCAGGAGTGGTCAGGCATTGGAACAGGCTGCCCAGGGAGGTGGTGGAGTCCCCATCCCTGGAGGTGTTCTGGGACATGGGCTAGTGGTGCTAGAGGTGTCGAGTAGAAGGTTGGATATGATGATCTTAGAGGTCTTTTCCACCCTAAATGACTCTATGATTCTGTGGGAATCTCTGCTCTGAGGATGCATCCTGGGTACCCAGAGCACTGCAGGAAAACAGGAGCCAGTTCTGGAACCCCTATGACAAGAGGGCTGTGGAGATGCTGGAGAGTGTCCAGAGCAGGGCCAGGAGGATGCTGAGAGGGCTGCAGCAGCTCTGCTGTGAGCACAGACTGAAAGAGTTGGGGCTGTGTGGGAACACAGAGTCTGCAGGCTCAAGGCTGGAGAACTACTGGAGCACTGTGGCTACGTTTTCCATATCATAGAATCATAGAATGAAGCAGGTTGGAAGAGAGCTCCAAGCTCAGCCAGCCCAACCTAGCACCCAGCCCTGCCCAATCACCCAGACCATGGCACTAAGTGCCCCAGCCAGGCTTGGCTTCAACACCTCCAGGCACAGCCACTCCACCACCTCCCTGGGCAGCCCATTCCAATGCCAATCACTCTCTCTGACAACAACTTCCTCCTAACATCCAGCCAGTACTTGCCTGGAGAACTGTGTGTGTCTAACAAGGCAAACTGTGTTATGGGCATGAGGATGAGCAGAGGGCTGGAGCTGCTCTGCTGTGAGCAGAGACTGAGGGAGTTTGGGTTGTTCAATCTGGAGAGGAGAAGGCTCCCAGGTGACCTTATTGTGGCCTTTCAGTGTCTGAAGTGGGCTACAAGAAAGCTGGGGAGGCACTTTTTTAGGCTGTCAGGTAGTGATAGGACTGGGGGGGATGGAACCAAGCTGGAAATGGGGAGATTCAGACTGGCTGTTAAAAAGAAGTTCTTCAGCATGAGGGTGGTGAGAGCCTGGAATGGGTTTCCCAGGTTGGTGGTGAAAGCCTCATCCCTGGAGGTGTTTAAGGCCAGACTGGATGTGGCTCTGGACAGCCTGATTTAGTGTGAAGTGTCCCTGGGCATAGCAGGGGGGTTGGAACTGGCTGCTCCTTTTGGTCCCTTCCAACCCTGACTGATTCTATGACTCTGATTTTCCACAGCACTTCCTACGCTCCGCGTCTCAACGGCAGGAGCTCATCTCCTCCGTATTTAAAGTGCTCAGCAATGATTTAAGAGGGCAGCAATTACTTGACACGTTTCTCTGAAGGCTAAATAGCACAATATGCTGTGGTTTCAGGCTGATCCAGAGAGTATCATTTCATATAAAGAGCAGGAAACCTCTTTTTGAAGGCTACCAGCTGCAGAAGGAGCCTCAGGACCGGTTAGAGCTGGAGGCTCTGAAGTGCACTCCACCAGCCACAGGCTGCTCCTGCAAGGCCTTGAAGCTGACAGAGGAAGACAATTGGGTTACTGCTTACTGGGTGCTGCTCAGTGTCTGGTGTGAAGGAAAAGGTGGAGGAGGAGAGGGTGAGGGAATCTGAATCTGAATCTGAATCAAGCAGGTTGGAAGAGAGCTCCAAGCTCAGCCAGTCCAACCTAGCACCCAGCCCTGCCCAATCACCCAGACCATGGCACTAAGTGCCCCAGCCAGGCTTGGCTTCAACACCTCCAGGGACAGTGACTCCATCACCTCCACGGGATGGCACTGGGTGTGCTGTTTTTATGGGACATGAGGATGAGCAAAGGGCTGGGGAAAGGGACAGGCTGGGAGAGTTGGGTCTGTTCAGCCAGGATAAGGCAAGGCTCCAGGGAGACCTTAGAGCAGCCTTCCAGGACCTGAAGGGTCTACAGGAGTGCCGAGGGAGGGCTTTTGACAAGGGCTGGGAGTGACAGGATGAGGCATGATGGCTTTGAGCTTCAGGAGGAGAGATTTAGATTGGAAATGAGGAAGAAATTGTTTAGAGTTGAGGGTGGGGAGGCTCTGGAACAGGTGACCCAGGCAGGCTATGGATGGCTCCTCCTTGGAGGTGTTCCATGCCAGGTTGGATGAGGCCTTGAGCAACCTGGGCTGGTGGTAGGTGTCCCTGCCCATGGCTGAGGGGTTGGAACTGGATGAGCTTTAAGTATTTGGTTGGAGTTGAGAAAGGTTTCTGTGTGACCTTTGATACAGAACTTTGCATCAAGGCCAGGCTGGATGAGTTCTTGAGCAACCTGGGCTGGTGGTAGGTGTCCCTGCCCAGGGCTGAGGGGTTGGAACTGGATCACAGGATGTGAGGGGTTGGAAGGGACCCAAAGAGATCATTGAGTCCAACCCCCCCTGCCAGAGCAGGACCATCCAATCTAGCTCAGGGCACACAGGAACACATCCAGACAGGCCTGGAAAGGCTCCAGTGAAGGAGACTCCACAACCTCTCTGGGCAGCCTGTGCCAGGGCTCTGGGACCCTTAAAGTAAAGAAGTTCCCCCTTTGTTGAGCAGGAACCTCCTGTGCTGCAGCTTCCATCCATCACTCCTCAGTCTTATTTAAGTTCACTCTTCTCCAAGCTGTGAAGCCTGGAGAGCAGAACCTGCTTCTGTCCAGAGAAGGGCAGCAAGGCTGGAGCACAGCCCTGTGAGGAGAGGCTGAGGGAGCTGGGAGTGTGCAGCCTGCAGAAGAGGAGGCTCAGGGCAGAGCTCATTGCTGTCTGCAGCTCCCTGAAGGGAGGTTGTAGCCAGCTGGGGTTGGGCTCTGCTGCCAGGCAAGCAGCACCAGAAGAAGGGGACACAGCCTCAAGCTGTGCCAGGGCAGGGTCAGGCTGGATGTTAGGAAGTTCTTCCCAGCAAGACAGACTGGCATTGGGATGGGCTGCCCAGGGAGGTGGTGGAGTCCTCAACACTAGAGGTGTTCAAAAGGAGGCTGCATGAGGCACTTAGTGCCAGGGCTTAGTTGATTAGAAGGTGTCAGGTGCTGGGTTGGACTCGATAATCTCTAAGGTCTTTTCCAACCTGATTAATTCTGTGATTCTGTGATTCTGCTTTCCTGGCAGCTCCCATTCCAGAGCTGTTACCTTACCAGCTTTTATTTGACATCTGGATAAAACTGTCATGAATCCCTCCCAAAAAAAAACCTCATTTCAGCTTCTCTGCCTTGCTGCTCTGCACCACAGAAGTTTAGAGGCAGCTACTTGAATCTCCCAGTGGAGCTCTCAGTCCCCAAATAAGCTAATCTCCCTCTTACACATGTTTTGGAACCTCTTAGCTCTGATCAATAAGGCAGTGGTGGAACTAATCCTTCCAAAGACTTTCTTCTTGGAAAAGGGGAAAGCTGCAGGGAGCAGAGAGTAATTAAAAAAAGCTGTGTCCTGAACAGATCCTCCCTCAGTGAGCTCTGGAGTGGACCCAGAATGAAAAGGGAGGCAGGAGGCAATTCTTTGCTAAATAGGAGAAAGAAATGTTTTAGGTGAAGATTCAATCTCCCACCCTCCCCCAGTTGAGGGCTTGGGTAGTGGGCCCAAGCCAGCATCCACAGCCCCAGCTCTGCACCTGGATCACTTCAGCTTCTGCCAGGCAGCCAGCAACAGAAGAAGGGGACACAGCCTCAAGCTGTGGCAGGGCAGGTTCAGGATGGATGTTAGGAGGAAGTTGTTGGCAGAGAGAGTGATTGGCATTGGAATGGGCTGCCCAGGGAGGTGGTGGAGTGGCTGTGCCTGGAGGTGTTGAAGCCAAGCCTGGCTGGGGCACTTAGTGCCATGGTCTGGGTGATTGGGCAGGGCTGGGTGCTAGGCTGGGCTGGATGAGCTTGGAGCTCTCTTCCAACCTGCTTGATTCTATGATTCTACGGCATCCATTGCCCCTTGTCCTATCACTGGGCACATCTGAAGAGAGCCTGGCACCTTCACCCAGACACCTACCCCATGGATTTATGAACATTGATCAGATCCCCTCTCAAGTTTCTCTTCTCCAGGCTAAATACCCTCAGGTCCTTAGTCCTCTTAATTGCTTGGCTCAAAGGAGGCTCTGGATTTTGATATGTGACCTGCAAGAATGATGGTGCAGGCCACAAGTCATGGTGACCAAGCTTGGAAGTTAAGCAACCTCCACAGCCAACCCAGGCACCACAAGAGGAGGACAAAGACCTTCTGGTAGGAAGCAGCTGATCCTAATAATCCCAGTGGAGTGTCTGTGCCCCATCATGTTCCTCTCTACAGCCAGCCCAGACAGCAACCCTGTGCTGGGCTGCAGCAAGAGCAGTGTGGGCAGCAGGGCAAGGGAGGGGATTCTGCCCCTTGGCTCTGCTCTCCTCAGCCCCCATCTGCAGTCCTGGGTGCAGTATCTGGAGGGGGATGAGGGTTTTGGCATTTTAAGAGTGTTAGTAGTTACTCAGCTCAGGGACAGTTCTAGGAGGCAATGGGGTGGTGCCAAATGTCTTTCAGATGAGATGCCATGCAGGTCCTGAAGGCTCAGGATTATTTAAAGGGAATTAATTTGCAGGGAGATAAATCCTGCCCTGGTGTCTTGGTAAAATCTCAGCTCCCTTCCTTTCTTCCTGATTTATTGCACACTGCATTCCCCATTTTCTCCCCCAAAATGTTGCTGTGATGAGCCTCTGCTGTGTTTCTCTTTTGAGCTGTGTCACCATAGGTTTGATAGACTCCAA
>WAAF01016077.1:0-19761 GCA_013400475.1 Tricholaema leucomelas
TAAGTTTGCAGATGACACCAAGCTAGGTGCTTGGTGCCTGCAGAGGGGACCTGGATGGGTGGGCAGAGGCCAATGGGATGAGACTGAACAAGGCCAAGGGCAGGGTTCTGCACTTTGGCCACAACAACCCCAAGCAGCACTACAGGCTGGGGACAGAGTGGATGAGAGCAGCCAGGCAAAGAGGGACCTGGGGGTGCTGAGAGAGAGGAGCTGAAGAGGAGGCAGCAGTGTGCCCAGGTGGGCAGCAGAGCCAATGGCATCCTGGGCTGGCTCAGGAGCAGTGTGGGCAGCAGGACAAGGGAGGTTCTTCTGCCCCTGTGCTCAGCACTGCTCAGGCCACTCCTTGAGTGTTGTGTCCTCAATTCAAGAGAGATGTTGAGCAGCTGGAAGGTGTTGAGAGAAGGGCAGCAAGGCTGGGGATGGGCCTGGAGCACAGCCCTGTGAGGAGAGGCTGAGGGAGCTGGGGGTGTGCAGCCTGCAGAAGAGGAGGCTCAGGGCAGAGCTCATTGCTGTCTGCAGCTCCTTGAAGGGAGGCTGTAGCCAGGTGGGGTTGGACTCTGGTGCCAGGCAGCCAGCAACATAACAAGGGGACACCGTCTCAAGCTGTGCCAGGGGAGGTCTAGGCTGGATGTTAGGAGGAAGTTGTTGGCAGAGAGAGTGATTGGCATTGGAATAGGCTGCCCAGGGAGGTGGTGGAGTCGCCGTGCCTGGAGGTGTTGAAGCCAAGCCTGGCTGGGGCACTTAGTGCCATGGTCTGGGTGATTAGCTAGAGCTGGGTGCTAGGTTGGGCTGGATGAGCTTGGAGGTCTCTTCCAACCTGGTTGATTAAATCCCTTTAAATCACAGTCTGAGGTTACTCTTGAAGAAAACATAGAGGAGAGGAAACAACACATGGAGAAAAAGATGAACAAGACATTCAGCACCTGCCTTACACTACGTGTGAGAAGAGTTGCACACACACTGCTGGTGTCCTAGACCTCTGCAAGCCTTTGCTAAAGTAGTGCAGACAATCTCTACACCGGGCTGAGGCAGCAGAGAATTTCCTGCAGAGATTTTCCTCTGTCTCAGTAATTTTGATGACTCTGGTGGCTCCTGGCTGCAAGGAGCTGAGCTCTCAGGAAAACAGAAGGTCTGCTTGCAGCTCACCTCAGCTGTGATGTATTCAAGCACCTTTCTGCACCTGGGTTCTTTGCAGAGGTCAGCTATAATTGCAGCATGCAGGTGGAGGTTACCTGTATCAAAGATCTTCTCTTGCACATTCTGTCTTGTGGCATGTGCATGTGAGTCTCCTCACCCCTCACAGATGCTTAATGAAGCTGTAGAGCAGCTTATTTTTCCAAATTAAAATTTTTTGCTGTCTTTCACTTGAATATATCTAAATACTTGTACACTTTATGCCAAACAAGAGGAGACAAAGGCTTGAGTCAGCCTGGCTAACACTGGGATGCTGGCAAGTGGAGCCCCCAGTTCAATCAGAAATCACTGCCAAGGAGCAGGCAGCATTTTTTTTCCCAGACCAACTATGTTGTCAGAATATTCTGTGTTATCATTTGGTCTGACAGCATAATCTCAAAGTGTTGACTCACACCTGCCTTGAAGATTTCCTCTGGAACATCTTGATCAGTGAGCTAATTTCCTTCCCAGCCTCGCTCTGCTGCTCCCAGATCTCCCCTTGCAGGAATGCTGAGCAGCTCAGCCGCAGCTCAGCAGAGCCCCGGAGTGTCTGCTTCCCTTCTATCCCAAGCTGCCGGCAGGAGGCCACTAACAGCCCTGCTGAGGCCAGCGCTGCTCACACACCATCAGGCATGCACTTAAGGGCCAGCTCAAAAAGTTGCAGCTTCAAATCCTCCATCTGTTTAAGAGAGACAGGGATCTGCAGGAGAGTCCAATGGAGGGCCACAAGGATGGTGAGGGGACTGGAGCACTGCCTGATGAGGAGAGGCTGAGGGACCTGGGGCTGCTTAGTCTGGAGAGGAGAAGACTGAGAGGGGATTGAATCAATGTTTATAACTACCTGAGGGCTGGGGGTCGAGTGTGTGTGTGTGGGATGGGACACAGGCTCTGCTCACTTGCCTGGGGTAGGACAATGAGCAATGGATGGAAGCTGCAGCACAGGAGGTTCCAGCTCAACACAAGGGGGAACTTCTTGACTGGAAGGGTCCCAGAGCCCTGGCACAGGCTCCCCAGAGAGGCTGTGGAGTCTCCTTCTCCGGAGACCTTCAAGGCCCATCTGGATGTGTTCCTCTGTGACCTGAGCTAGATTGTATGATCCTGCTCTGGCAGGGAGGTTGGACTGGATGATCTCTTTAGGTCCCTTCCAAGCCCTGACATCCTGTGTGTGATCTGCCAGCACAAGGTTTCTGGTTCCCCATTTTCTGTTTCATAGCCTTACTCCCTTAGAGTTACCTCTCCAAGAGTAGCCCTTGGCTCACCAGGAATATTATGCTAAACTGGTTTAATATCTCAGCATTCCTGACAGCCTGAAACATCTTAAAGCTTTTACAATCTCAGCAGCTTCCTCCACTGCTTAGTTCTCCCTACAGATGATAAAACAGAATCAAGCAATAAATTAAGGTCCGTTCGGGAAGAAGCCCCTAGCAGTGAATGCAAATGACAGATCCTCACCCTGCTTGTAGAGTTTAATAACTAAATGTGCTTTTGCTCTGGAATTCTATCACACAGCTAAAGCCTTTGAAAGCTGTCAGTTTTTACATCCCTTGTGCTTTCAGATTAATTTCCAGAGGCTCCTGCTGAAATGGATGCCCTAAATCACACAGGACTTCTTGAGGGGAAAAAGTAAGGCTGAATTGCAACAAATCAGTGCAATCTGCATTCAGCTCCAGCCTTTTTTTCAGCTCCTTCCCTATTCAGCTCAAACCATCACACAGAAAAACCATCTGTACACACCTAGACCCCAGCAACACCACTGCAATCTGGGCACACACCTGAGTGCTTGGCACAATGGAAGCCTCTTTATTCTTCTCACTCACTGCCTTTATCGAAGGTATAAATTCTGCCACATGCATCAAGCTGTCCTCAGTGTTTGACTGGACTCATGCAGAGGGGGAGCACTTGGGGGTTGTTTTTTTTGAGCTTTTTCTTAGCACTGATGGATTTTCAGCACAAGTAATGGAGCTTCTTCTTAAGCCAGCGAGTATCTTGAGCTCTGGAAGGCAGCACTCTGCTGACAGGGAAGCTCCTGGCTGGAGGTGGATCATCAGCTCAGCATTTCTAAGGAAGGTGTTTCTCACTTGCCTGCTCTTTAGGAAGTGCCGACCACAAGCTGCACACCTGAGGCCAGCCACACACAAAGCTGCCATGGCAGGTTGATGCCTGTCACACCTCAGCCAGACACACTCCAGATCAGCGCTGTCGCCTCTCCGGCTTCATCATCAGCTACAAACCAGTCTTAGCACGTGCAAGGCAGCGAAAGGCTGCACCAAGGAGACCTCTGCTGAGATGCTGAGACCCTTTTTGATTACAGATTTTCACAGCACTGCCCAAATCCTTTTTTTCTGATCCAGCTACCTTGAACTCAGATTTTCCATCTAATTCCACAGAGAGCTTTGACAAGAAACCTCCACTGCAAGCAAAGATACCAAACTCAACCTGCTTCAGAGCCATGTTGTAGGCTACTCTTAATTTGGGTGACCTTGCACCAGCATCTTTGTTTCCCTTCCCCACTACTCTTGGGAACAGTACTTCAAAAAGTAACAAATGAGGAATGACTGCAGGAGGCCAAGTGACTCAGTGGAGCCTAGGGAAGTCTGATGCATTTCTCGACTGCTTCCTGCACGAGTGTGGGTTCTGCCATGCAAATCAGTGCCCTAAGTCTCACGGATAGAGGTTTTTACCACCTCAAAGCTTGTACCCAACCATTAAAAACCCAGCACAGCTGTCGTCTTCAGCATGAGTTCAGGTGAAAGCGTTCCACTAACCACTTGTTACTGCAGAGATTTCAGGATTAGGGAAGCACCTTGCAGCTGATCAGAAAGCAAGACCATCTCTGCTGCATGAAAGCAGAGCAGTGGCTGCAGGACCCAGTTTCCCCAGAAACAAGGTAACCTTTTGCTTATTACTTGCCCCGTGCTTGTGCCAACAGAGTGCAGCCCGCCCCAGGCTGTGCAAACACAGAACCAAGCTCCTCTCCCTCTGCAGAGCCCCTAAGTCAGGTACAGGAAGACTATAGCCAAGAGGAGACAAAATCCTGAGTTTATCTGGTTTCTCAGGAGTCATCTGCAGTTTAGGGCACGCCGAACAAGACATATAAGAGAGCTGAGTTTCAGTGTTTCACCCTACAAGAGAAACGGAGCTTGGCGCTGCCTCTGGCCACAGGGCTGGGGTGAGTAATTGCTCCTAGGATCTTCTGCAAGCCCGAGAGATTTCACATCCCCTTCTCTGACACCTGCACGACTCCATTTGATGTCTACAAATAGTGCCAAGAGGACAACACACTCTGAGCATTAATACAGCACAACAGAACCTGCCTCCAAGAGCCAGCCGCCAGCGTGCCCCATTGTTACACTGCTATTAGCAGCAGCGACGAGGAGAGAGCAGAGGGATCAGAGCAGCCCTGCTATCTACCGCTCCAACACACTTCTGTTACAGCACTTGCTGAGTGAGAGCCAAGGCTGCAGGAACCTAAGCCTTCATTTCAGATCTCCTACCATGTGGCAGACCTTGAATATTCATTACCTATTAAAAGCTTTGAAAGTGTAAATTCATCCCACAATCAAGCGAGCTGATTTATTCACGCAGCTGAGTCACACTCATTGACAGCCTCTGACCTAAATACTAATCCAGCATGCACACACGCAAATTACTTTTTCATTTTGCTGATATTCACTGAAGAAAGGTGAATCCTTTAAAGGAGAGTGTGGTGTTTCCCTCAAGCCACGGCTGACCCACAGCCCAGCGCTCTGCTCAGCCTCCCTCCTTTGCCGCTCCCCAGAAGCGGTGCAGATACTGCTTCTGTTACCCAGCCCATAATGAGCCATTTAACAGAGACTCCACGAAATCTCCATGAGAATCACAGCAGCTCTTTAATAAGAGTCTCTGAAGTGCCGAGCAGCAAATATCACAGAAACCTCACCTAAAGGGAACAATAATCCCCTCATTAATAACAGAAAGCACAACAGCCAGTTCTGGCAGTGGGGGCAATCGCTCTGTTGAGAGCAATGTGGTATTGCGTCTAGCACCTCCAGAGCCTTTTCCTAAGGCCAAGGTAAAATTTTGATAAGCCTCTGCTGTGGCTGGAAATGAAATCACCTTTTCAAAACGACCAGAGCCTGCTGGAGTCACTGACTTTCAGCAGAATTAGAGAAGCATCAAATACAGTTTGGGAGTTTACATTTAAAATGCCATCAAACTGTAATCTTTTCATAGCTTCTCCTTCCTTCCCCATCTGAGAGCCCCCTGACATTCCTTGAGTTCATCCCTGGTATCACAGGCTCCTGAAGGAAGAATGAGTTTTTGAAAGGTTAGTTAAAGTTCAGTCCAGTGCTGAAATTGCCATCACAATCTAATTGCAGTGTGCACTGAGCACACACTTTATGTCTTAAAATCGATTTCCGTTCCAGGTTGGCCATTCACCCCCAGAAACCAGCTCCTGCATGTGGCTATTAAGATATAGACACATAGATATTGCACCAGTACAAACACTGACACCCTGTTCACAGCCTCCTGCCTCTCACCTGCATTGCCTTTTATTTGGTTCCTGCTGTCCCTCTGCTCACAATCCATCCATCTGAGAGCAGCCTTCTTCCTTCCCTTTGCCATACCTCTGCCCAGCTCACTTAGAGAAACCACAGGCTGGTGTTGATGATGGCACACAATTAGCATCACTGACAGCAGTGTCACCAAAATTAAGCAGGCATAGTAACAGACTGATTGTAAAATGGGTAAGTTTCTATCAATAGAAAGGGTGGGAGAGAAAATATGGGGGCGGAAGGGAGAAATTCCAGTTGAAGAGGTATTTGGTTAGCTGGAGCAACCCTGTCTGTGACTGGCACACCTGCAGCTCAGTAAGGGACTCAAGCTCCCAAAATGGAGTGCAAAAAGGGGAGGAAAGGTGCCAGTGAGGTGCCAGATCAGCTCAGTGAGGTCACATCACACAAGGCACCTTTGAAGGACTCCAACAACACCCTTCTGGAGCCCTAATTCTTCATACAACCCCCCCCAAATAAAAGGCCAGTTCTGCATCTCTGCCTCTGTGGAAGGTGCTCAGAGGGTGATCCGCCTGGTGTCCTTGTGGGCTCAGCAGCCAGCTCTGCTGCAGCCAAGAGTGAACACAGTGAATACTGTGTCCCTGCAGCCATCCTGTGCCATGCATGTCTGCGAGATGATGAACCTCTCATATCTCATCACAGAATACTGTAAAAGGTGTGGGGGAAGGAAATCAGGCCCAATGTTTCATAGCTGTTATCCATGGCAACCCTTCCTCCTGTGGAAAAGGTATCTGAAATGTGCCTCTTCACACTTCTTCCCCAAAATAGAGGCACTAGGCTATTTCTTGCTATACGAGGACAGTCTACACTCCTACTCTGATCACTCTGCCCTGTAAATCCAGGGAATTGGTGCCACAGAACAGGGCAACATCTACAAAATGCAAGCAATGGCAAGCACTGAATTAGGAGCAGTGTCACTGAGCAGAGCATTTGCTTAAAGAGCTGCTACAGCAGCCAACTGCAATAAACCCAGAGGAAATTTACAGCCACCGTTACTCCACCAACTGAAGCAAGCAAGCCTTTCACCTGAGATGTTGTGTAAATCATTCCTGTTTATAACCACTTCCACCAGCTCCTCCAAAGCTCCTTTCCCTTCCAGACAGGTGCTGATTTGCTGGAACACAGCTAGAGCCTGTGGCCCGTATCAGGAACAGTGTGGCCAGCAGGACCAGGGAAGTCCTTCTGCCCCTGGACTCAGCACTGCTCAGGCCACACCTTGAGTGCTGTGTCCAGTTCTGGGCCACTCAAATAAAGAAAGGTGAGGTGCTAGAAGGTGTCCAGAGAAGGGCACCAAGGCTGGTGAGAGGCCCGGAGCACAGCCCAATGGGAGCGGCTGAGGGAGCTGGGGGTGTGCAGCCTGCAGAAGGCTCAGGGCAGAGATCATTGCTGTCTACAACTACCTGAAAGGAGGTTCTAGCCAGGTGGGGTTGGGCTCTTCTGCCAGGCACCCAGTGACAGTACGAGAGGAACCAGCGTCAAACTGCACCAGAGCAGGTTTAGACTGGATGTTAGGAAGAAATTCTTCATGGAAAGAGAGATTGGCACTGGAATGGGCTGCCCGGAGAGGTGGTGGAGTCCCCATTCCTGGAGGTGTTTAAAAGGAGGCTGGATGAGGCACTTAGTGTTGTGGTTTAGTTAATTAGAAGGGTTAGGTGACAGGTTGGACTGGATGATCCTACAGGTCTTTTCCAACCTGGTTAATTGTGTGAGCCGACTCACCACCAGCACTTACACAGGAGCCACCCACCAAAGAGCACAATGATGAGTCCAAACGTGAAGGAAGGAACAAACTGGGAGAAGAGCACCGTGAGGCCAGGACATTTGCACTGCTCCAAACCGCCTCCAGCAGAAAGCAGCATCCAGACGGAGCCGCGGCGCTGTGCAGGGGCAGTGGTGGTTACAGCCCCATTCATCACCTTGAGGCATCACTGATTCCCATGCAGCCTGATCTGACCGGAGATGTCCCTCATGAGTCGGACGAGATTTGAGGGTCCCCTCCAACCTGCTGCAATGTGTGAATTACCCAGCGCTCGGTTTCCACTCACACTGCTGTTGCAAAGGCAGGTGTTAGAGTGCTGGGGAGAGTGCCTGACGCTCTCTGTTGTCATTCATGTGGTTAATCACTCCCTGCAGCCACTTAACTACGTGCAGCAGCAGGCTAGGTTGTTATCCAGCAGCCTCTTGAGTATCTGGGTCTGGGGTCATGTGTGTCTCCCAAAATCCTGCATATTTGAAGAAGTGTTAGAACTCCTCCAGCTCTTGAGCTAGATCAACTCTTGAGCTGATCCTGATCAAATCAGGGGTTTTAAAATGTTGGTGCACATCAGTATTAAAATCAGATAACACTGATAGGAAATGGTAACAGCAGCTCCACAAGAATAAAAACAATGACTTTTACTCATCTAGGCTTTATAAAACAATTGATTTCTTTCCACTCTGCTGCTATAAAAGCACTGCTGCCGAGCATGAGTCAATTGGGCTAAATTGCAGCTAACGATGCAATTCAGAATCGAAAAGAAAGAAGCTGCAAGCTGTACCGGGGATCCTCCCCACAAATACTAGATGGCAGTGACTTCTCTCCCCCTCCAAGACTAACCCTCCCTTGCAGCAGTTTTGTCTAAGTTACTTTTCAAAGCTTAATCGTGTTGGAGTTATGAATAAAATCAGGACGTGCTGCAAATCTGAAATCCTCCCCGAGATCTGCAAGAGCAAATTTCTGGAGAACATGTAAACATGTCACAGATGAAGAATGCTGATTTTACAGCTTAGCAGCATGGCTTGAATCGGGCATGGAGGGGGAAAGGGAGGGGGAGGTGGAAATTTACATAGAAAGTATCTGGTCTTGCTAGGCAGCTAATGCTGTAACTTCCCCACTTACATATGCTGCCTCCCAAGCTGCACACAAAAGATGCACTGCTGCTGTCTCCTGTGCCTGAGCCACATGCCAAAGCTTTCCTCCACTTTTGCATTTAGGAATTCGTGAGCTGGAAGAGGGGAGATTTAGACTGGAGAGCAGGAAGAAATTCTTGACGGTGAGGGTGGTGAGACACTGGAAAAGGCTGCCCAGGGAGGTTGGGGGTGCCCCTCTCTAGAGGTTGGAAGAAGCCTTGAGCAACCATGGCAGAGGAGTTGGAACTGGATGTTAAGGTCCCTTCCAAGCTAAACCATGCTGTGAATCTCTGAAAGAAGGTAAAAAGGTCACTGGGGCTGACATTCTTCCCTCCAGTGTAGAATATCCCCTACCCACTGACCATCAGGCTCTGTAGCTCTGCTCTAGAGTGCCTATCGAGGAGGAAAGAGGTTATCCTTTTCACTGTATCCCATCCCAGTTCTAGGTGTAACACAGACAGGAAAAGGTTTCTGAGTCCGTTTTAAAAGCAGAGTAGGTGTTTACACTTCCTTCTTGGCCTTTCCAACCCAACCCAGTCTAATGATAACCCAACACTGTATCACTATACCTGGACTGACTGCAAGCACTGACGCAGCTATAAAGCAGTCCTTTAAATACCAAGAAGTGCCATCAAAATTGTTTGCCTCCCCTCTGAGCATCAGGAACTCACAATTTCAGATCGCTGACTTGCATTGCAAGACACAGCCCCAACCACTTCTTAACCACACACAGAACCCCCCTCCGAGCTCCTGCCTTTGAAATGCAAACACATCACACAAGGATTTAAACTCAGGAGTGCTCAGCAAACCTGCAGCTTCTCTTCCTAACAGCGCTTCAGAAAACATGTGATAAACAGTAGATGTTTGATAAACAGTAAGTTCTAAGCTTGCTTTATATTTAGAAACAGAGTCAGTTTCAGGATATACCAACAGGCTGCTTGAAACACAATCACTGCTAGTTTGTATTGAATTAGGCAGGCTACAGTGACTGTACCTTGACTAATCCGTAAAGTTAATACTCCACTGTGCCATTTCAGAGCTGCAATTTTCCAGGGCCCTGTGAATGCTATGAAATATCTGGGTCATTAGCAAATGTAGTTATAAGGAGCCTAAATGCGTGGCAGCCTTGCTGTAACCTAGAGAACGCTGTCACACAGCAGTGCTCTTTGCATCCTCGGGACTGCTAGGCTAATATTTTATTTGTTCTGTCAGTAATTGTATCCAGGAAAAGCAGAGAAGAAAGAAGTCATCAATAACTCTTCCCTGCCCCATTATGAGGATGGCAGCATTGCCTGGTAACACCCTAATGCTTTTCTTTCGGTGTCTCAGTGCCAAAGTCCCTTTTTTCCATGCCCAGAGCATGCTGCACATTATCAAGAAGATATGAACCAGCCTCTGTCACCACGCACACAGATGGGAATTTGCAGGGATTCCATTAATTTCTGGGCACAGCTCTGGCTAGGAGCCTGAAATTCACCCTTGTCCCATTCAGGAAGCCCCCATGTTGTCATGCAGTGAAATGACTTCTGCTCCCCACAGGGCACACCAAATACGATCGAGTGGTTGGGGTAGAAGGGCTGTGCTTAGAGCATGACTCCATCAGGTGGCCCTGGGAGACACCTGAGAGAAAGACGAAACAGAACACTGGGACCGGTATTAAACTGAGCCAGCAGCCACAATCTACTACCCAGGCAGCACTTCTGATGCCTTTAATTTCAGCTCAAAACCAGGATGAATGGAAGCAACTGAAATCAGCAACAAGCATCTGTCTCCTTGTTTCAATAGATCCTTTCAGCCAGAAAGTCTCATTCTTTTTCCCACATGAAATACGTGAACTTGTTTTCAGCAACTTCTGCTCTACACCACTAGCAAATCACTGACCTCCAAGGAATTACTGTCCACCGGCAAGAGCAACTAGTATTGGCCTACAGATTTTATCAGCTCACTCTCAGCTGGGACACTGCTTGAAGTTGAGGAGCAGCTGTTGATCTCACCACGACAAAGGCTGCTGGGTAAGCACCTGCATGGCTTTGGTTTGCAAGGCTACTGGGTAAGCACCTGCATGGTTTGCACACCTCCTGGAGGTGATTATGGATCTCAGAAAGTTGTCAAGACGTTCAACATGTTTCCCTTGTGACTGAAAACTGAATGCAGAGCTTGGGTAGAATTGGCATGCTAAGATGTCAGCTGGCACTCTCCTGAAATACACATTCACAGAACTGGGGCTTGCTGAATATGTCACTCACAGCACTCCTAGACACTCGGCTGCTGGTGCAACTATCTTCCCAGGGAAAGGGGACCAGATGGAGAGCCACTCTTGGCATTTTTCAGTGTTATGTGAAGTGTTTCTTCAGCTAGTGAGCACATGCCACCCGGGCAGGTCGCTCTGGAAACAGCCCTCTACGTCTGCCTTCAGATTCCTCCACAAACAGAGCATTCAACAGGGAAGCCAGGCTCAGCCTGCTCTGCTTAGCCGCTGGACCAAAAGTCTCACCAAGGAGTTTGTGTCATCAGTGGAGAGAATGAAGCGCCTCCTTGGGTCCCCCCAAGTGTTCAATTGCTCATCAGTGACCACAGAGGAAGATTAATTTGCACAGCTCTGATACCACACTAACTTAGGAACAGGCAAGCCTCATAGAATGCGGCTCTTGTGTAAAATGAGGATCGTGAACTGTGCAAACAATAGGAAATTGTAACAGTGGGCTGGAGAAAGAAGTGAAGAAGAGCAAACAGGTTTAGACTGACTCTGTGGTCAGTCTGTCTCATCAGTGGATCAGGGACGAGGAGGATGGATGCCCCAAACTACCACCAGGAGATCCCCGCAGTATGTAACAGGCATGAGTGCAGGAGATTCACAATTGTCACGAATTCCATGAACTGATATGAATCTGCTAATCACTTCCTAGGAAAATGAGGATGATGTATGAGGTGTAAGCAGATATCCTCGGAATTCTGCTGCCTTTGGCACACTTGGGTGGAGCAATCCCCTTTGTGTCCAGCACCAAAATAAAGGAATGCTGCTTCCTAACACCTTCTTGGGCTTAGGGAGTCTTCCTGCCATATTCAGTAACAATTTTTGGTGACCCAGACAGGACAAAGCTTTTGATCCTCAATGAATCCTGGGGTCACGGACCAAGACCAGCCAGCACTGAGGATTGTCAGTAAGGAACCCCAATCCCCACACTGAAGAGCCTCAGAGCAAAGACTCACATATAAAACAGCAGCAGCAGAAACAAAATAAGTAAAAGATGAGTTTCTTTTGTTTGACTTGGTGTCTGTGTCCCTTGTGCTGGCCCTGTCAATTGGCAATAGAGAAGTTGGTGTCATGGATGCAATACAAAATTTACATGTCTTTCTTTTGGCAAAAAAAAGGCTAACAGTGCTACTGCAGGTGGGAACAATTCCCTTCTGGCCAAGCTGTAACAGAGGATTGCACTCAAAATTAAATTATGGGTATGGTTGAACAGTTTCAACAAAAATCTGAGAGAGACTCAGAAATGTGAAAGCAGCTAACTGAATACTGTAATATGTTGATAATGTGACTCCTAGATACTGTGAACAATGTTTGCAGACCACACCAGACTGAGTGGCAGTGTTGATCTGCTCGAGGATAGGAAGGCTCTGCAGAGGTCTGGACAGGTTAAATACACAAGCTGAAGTTCTGCACTTCAGTCACAATAACCCCAAGCAAGGCTTGGGGCAGAGTGGCTGGAAAGCAGTCCTGTGGAAAAGGATCTGGGGCCAGCTGAACACGAGCCGGCAGTGTGCCCAGGCTGCCAGCATCTCTCATTGCTGGTAATCTCTCCTGTGCCTGCTCAGTAAAGCAGTCCATCCTGAACCCCAGATACTGACAAGTGTTACTTTTCTACTGCTGTCACTGTTGGCATTTCCAATTTTCTTTCCCTTCCCATTGCATTTAAATATTTCCCAACTGACATACTCCAAATCACACTAAGCTTACGAGATCACCTCCTCAATCCTCCTTGGCAGCTTATAGAACCTGCTTCTCTCTCACAGCCTTAGAGATTTCTATGAGCAAAAAGGATTGTTATGATCCTCAGTGACATCCTGCTGCAAAACTGCCACTGGAATTTGACCAGTCTTCCATAGTGCTGCAAAACAAAGCCTCTGATCTACCTCCAAAGAAAAGCGGCTGTGCAAAAAGCAATTCTGATGCAGTGTACCTGGCAGTAAGGATTTCAAAATACTTCTATTAGTTTATATAAAATTGTACAACTTGCCAAGAGACAAATAAACCCATAAATCAAGAAAGCTCTCTACTATTACTCATTTCTCCTCCTTATTTTGCTGGTTAATATAAAAACCTCCATCTACTCATTAAGAAAATGTTTAACAGACCTGTGACTATCTGCAAGCAATAAGCCTTCTGTCTCCTGGTCTCTTGATCTCATTCACAAGCTGTGTTTAATTACCAGCAGCAAGCCAAAAATAAGTCATCTGCTCCGACAACTACTGTGAATTCACTCTGGTTTTGCTGCCTCTTTGGCATCCCTTTATAAAGCACCATTTTATCGGCTCCTCACATTAATTTGGTTTATTGTACTTTAAAAATGGAATGAAATTGTGCCAGGGGAGGTTTAAGTTGAAGATTAGGAAAATTTTCTTTCCTGAAAGGGTGGTCAAGCAATGGAATAGGCTGCCCAGGGAGGTGGTGAAGTCACCATCCCTGGAGGTGTTCAAGAAATGTGTGGGCATGGCACTTTGGGAGTTCGTTTAATGGCCATGGTGGCCTTGGGTTGAAGGTTAGATATGGTGATCTTAAAGGTCTCTTCCAACCAAAACAATTCTGTAACTATGAAAAGGTTGACTGATACTGGTTTTCTGAGTCCTCCCCTAGTCCCAACTCCACTTCCAAGCAACCAGGAACGGCTGAAGCACATCGTGAAGCATCTAGCAGTTAAGTAGAGCATCCCGAGCTCTCCCAGGGCCGCCAGCCTCTTGCTGGTCAATATCACCGGAGGTGCAGCCCTTGGCTGACTCACTTCAGGGAACCGTTTCAAACCAAACGCTCCTTATGGTGGTCTCAGCCCCTGGCCCGAATCCCGCTCCCGTTTACACTGATGTCATGGATTTACACCGGATTTACACCGCTCCCACTGACGCAGCCGCTCCAGCGAGACCAGCGGCACCGCTCCAGATTTACGCTGTGTCACTGGAGGGCTGAACGGAGCCCTCCCTGTCAGCCACCACCTGAAGGGTTTAGGGGGCACCTGCCCGGTGCCTCCCCGACTTTCAGCCGCTTCTGCACTTCAGCGGCCCGCGGGCAGCCTCGGCTGCCGCTCCTCTCGCTCGGGCTTCGCTCGCAGCGCCCCGCGGAGCCCGGTACCCCGCGGAGCCCGGAGCGGGGACGGAGAGGACCCGCGCTGTCATGGAACGAACGCACCGCCCCGAGAGGAACAGCGACCCCCGAGCGCTCCCGGGACGGCCGAGAAACAGGGCACTGTAGAGGGTCCGAGCGCTCTACCGCAGGGGACAGGGAGCCGAGTCAGCCCGGGGGGGTCTAGACCGCCCTGAAGGCAGGGGGAGGCTCCGGGACCCTCTGAGGGCCGGACTCAGCGGGGAAACGAGAGGGCGCCTGGGTGGCCCTGCGGGAATGGTCGTCACAGGGAGGGCCCTACGACCCCAAGAGGGACGGGGGGGAATCTGGGCCGTGGTGTGGGACGTTTGGTGACAGGGTGGGTGCCCCGGGTGGTCCAGGCAGGGCCTGGCCAGGCAGAGCCGCGCCCGTTTCCCCTCACAGTAGCAGCAGCAGCAGCAGGTGAAAGTTGCGCGGCGGCCGTGGGCCGGGCTGGGCAGGACCGGGGGTCGCCCCACTCACCTCATCCCCCTGGCCGAACTGCAGCCCCAGGGCCACGAAGTGCTCCACCCGGATGAAGCCGTCCGCATCCTCGTCGCACACATCGAAAACCTCCTTAAGCTTCCGCAGGAATCGCAGCAGGCTTGCCGGCTCCATCGCGGGCATTAGCTGGAGGCCAGCGGCACGGCCGCGGCCGCAGCAGCCATGATCGCCCGCGCCTTCAGCCGGTGCGTGACATCAGCGCCGGGCAGCGGGGCGGGAGGGACGGCGAGGAGGAGGAGGAAAGGATGGAGGGAGGGATGAAGGGAAGCGGAGGGAGGAGGCGAGCCCCGGGTGGAGGGAAGGAGCCGAGGACGGGAGAACAATGGGGCAGAGCTGGAGGATGGGGAGGGAGACGCGGGGGGGAACGTTGGGCGCTCGGCAGGGGCGGGGCCGCCACCAGGGGGCGCAGCGGGAAGGGGAACGGCGGCGCCGGGCGGGAAGAGAAGGGAGGCAGTGAGGGGAGACTGAGGGGGCGGCAAATGAACGTGGACAGGGCCAGCTTGGGTGCAGCAGCAATAAGGAGCTTCCTTGGGAAGGAAAATCGCCCCGGGGAGGAGGGAATGGAGCAGGAGGAGCGATGGAGGCAGGAGGAAAAAGAGGAGCACGCTCCCTATCAGCAGCCGGGGCACCGCAGGCACCTCCGCGATCCCTCCGCTGCTCCACACCTCAGACAAAACGCCAGGCACGCTACGATTGATCCTGGGGAAAAGCCATTGATCCTGGTTTGAAGAGGTCCAGCCTTGGGGAGAAAAGCAGAGTGGAGAGCTTAGGGGCAGTCAAGGCAAAGGAGGACCAACAGAGCTTCCCGCGCTCTGTCAGGTGCCCGGGCTGAGGCACTCCATGGCTGGATCGGGCTTGGACAGGCGCTGCTCACCTCTGCTTTAATGAGGCACAGCTGGGAGCGAGAGGATGGCCCTCATTAAAACCTCCCACGGCTGCTCCGCTCCGCAACTGGCTTTTCATTTGCTCTCTCTGTCCTTTTTCTTTCTCCACAATTTGTGGACTGCTTTTAAAGCCCACTCCTGTGAGCTGCCAGAGGGAAGAGCAGGAATGGGTTTTGGTTCCGAGAACAACAGGGCAGCACCTTGGGGTTGAAGGAGCAGTGGCTGAGCCAGGCTGAGGCACTCACCGCCTCTTCAGCACTTCCTTCCCACAGTGGTGGCTGAGCACAGGTGGTCATCCATCACCGAGGGATGTTCAGCAGGGGATTGATAAAGCTGGCATCTGAAATGACCCTGAAAGTGCAGCAGGTTTTGAACTGAGACAGCATCCATTCATTCCCTTCTTGCACTACCCCTGTGGCCCTCGGCAACCCTGAATTCCCACCATTAGAGCTGGGCAAATTCACCTCTTTTTCTAGGAACCAGTACAAGCGTTCTCAGGAAGTTTTGTTTCTTTGATCCCTTTTATGTGCAAATTCAGGGCTGGGAAGCGCCTACAGGGCTGTAAGTCAGCTGTCAGTCAACAGCACAGCGACAGCCACACAGCACCAGCAAAGCAGCTCCCCACGTATTCACCGTCTGACATGGAGGCAAGGAGCTGGTTCCAGAGCCCCTCCACCTTGACCTTCCTTTAGTTTTATAGCAAATACAGAAGAGTTCTCCTGTTCCCTTGCTGGTGTACGAGAAGGTCTTTCCAGACTGTGAAAGAAAAAAACCTAAATCAAAGTGCAGAGATGAGATACGACCCTTGGGAGGCGAAGGATTTGTGAAGAGATGTGAGGAGATCTGAAAGAGACAACGCAAGCAAAATATTTGATCATCAAACTTCTCTGAAGTTACCTACTTAGAGCAGGATTCTTAAGATGTGGAGATGTTTAGCTTTTATCTCAGGACCCTTGAACTCATCTTTGGGTTACAAGGTGATTGAGCTTAGCACACACCCCCAGGGGCACCTATTAAAAGTATTCAAACATCTTTCAGCTGGTCCCCCCCAGAGCTGTGGCAGGCACCTCTGTGTGGAATCAGCTACTCTCGGTCTAACTGTTCTGAAGTGGAGTTCAACCTCAAAGCTTCTGAGCACATCTGTGTCGTTGTCCCACCTTGTTTGCAGAGGTTGCTCAGTCTGACTCACCTCTGTGTGCAGGTTCCAGACAGGGGAGTGAAGTCACACCAAGAATTATGGGGGAGGGGGAAAGTATGGAATGCTTATTCCTGTTTGCCATGACCAGAGGAGGAATTCCCACCCCCTCGAGAGTGGTCACACACTGTCTTGTGGGATCCTGTTAATTTCTTTTATCTTCTGCTAGAGGAAGAATGACCCTGATCTAGATATGCTAGTTAGGGGCAGCATAAATCTGGACCCAAAGTATCATCATTAAAATCTGTGTCATTCTTGCATTGATTCACAAAGTGGGAAGAGGAAAAATGCTCCAGGAATAGGCACTAAATTTTGAGGAGTTAGTATCAAGGTCTGAGAAGTGCCACAGACAGCTTGAGTGCCAGAAAGCAGCAGAATCAAGCTGATAAGAGATCTAGAAATGTTGTAGAGGCCATCATCACAGACAGCTGAATGTTCTGAGCAGAGATCTGACAGCTGGGAGATGAATTGACAGCACTGAACACAGGAGCAGTGTGATATGAGATGCTGTCAGTAGAGGTGCAGAGTCTGAGTGCTGCAGCTGCCCCCAGTGTGCTGTATGTGGTTGGGACCCTGAGCTGGGCAACTGCACAGGCAAGGAGGAAGCTCAATTTTTGTTGCCACGGGATGTAGCTGACAGCAGCCCTTGCTGCTCTCCACCTCTCCAGTTCTGGGCAGAAGCTGTGGCAGCACCTGTGAGCTGTCGTTCTTATTGCTGCACAGCCCAGTAGCATTTAGCCAGAGATAGTTGGCAACTTCTTCACTTGACTCATGCACTGTGTGCAGTAAGTATTCCACAGGCTGCAAGTCTAGTTTTCTGAACTTGAAATATGACCAGTGGTGGTCCCACCACTTGTGCCTGCTAAGAAGGACCAGTGCAAGAGGAAACATTACATTGCGGACCGCAGGCCGTGGCTGGCAGTTGCAGGCTTTCTTTACAATCAGCTGCTTTTCCATCACTGTCACTTCCACTTAGGCAGCAAATTGTAATCTGGTGGCAGGAGCAGCATCCAAAAGAGTGCAGGCCCTGGGGCTGATGACCTTATCTACAATTCTGGTTGTGTTCCAGCACTTGGTGGCAACCTCTGGAGGCTCAGCCTCTCCCGCACTATTCTCTGCATAGCGTACACAACGTAACCATCACTGACTGCTTGGTTCCTAACAGTCTCACTGTGTTTTGAATCACATCCTCTGTTCCACTGACCACTGGAGCTCCGATTAGGAACATAACAGATGTGCTGTGTCAGCTGGGTGGGAAGAGACCTTAAAGATCATCCAATTCCAACCCTCCTGCCATGGGCAGAGACACCTCCAACTAGACCAGGGTGCTTAAGGCCCAATCCAACCTGGCTTTCAACACTTCAGCTTCTCTGAGCAAGCTGTTTCAGTGCCTCACCCCCCTGAGGGGAAGAATGTCTTCCTAAGGGCTGATCTAAATCAATTTCTTTCCGGTTTTGAGCCATCACCCCTCACCCTGTCACTCCCAGCCTTTGTACAAAGTCTCCCTCCAGCTCTCCTGTGGCCCACTTCAAGTACTTTAAGGTCTCCCCAGAACCTTCTCTTCCCCAGGCTGAAGAACCCAAACTCTTTCAACCTGTTCCCACAGAGGTGCTGCAGCCTCTGACCATCTTCGTGGCCTCCTCTGGGCCATAGTGAATGCTGGCTCTGGTTAAAGCAGGCTCATTTAGTTTATTTGCAACCCTAAAGCCTTGCTGTGGCTGGGGTTGTGCTCAAAGCCCACAGCATCTGCCCTCATCACCTAAATTCAGTAACGCTCTGTATCAGCTTCCACAAACCCATTTCCTCGGCCAGCTCCCAGGGGCACACTCCTGGTGGCAAGTGCTGACCCGGTCTTGCCAGGGGCAGCAGCTGCGGCGCCAAGCTGGCGCTGTCCCCATGGCATTCGGAGATCTCCTTACTCCACCAAGTGGCCACTGCGCTGCACTCTTCTGTCACCGGCCACGGGAAGCCACCGCTGGCCACCTCGTGTGGCAAGATGAGGCTGCTGTGCTCGGTGAGGAAAATCATACACAAAGCAGAGGCAAACGAAGAGTGGGGGATAAAGCAAACTCTCTTCCTGCCCCAGGAAACCCCAGTCCAGTCCTCCAAACGCTCTGAGACCAAACCTCTCTTTTTGGTACATCCCAGAGCCTTCCTGCTGCCTTCTCTCAGTGAATGGACTCTGTCAGCTCTTCTCTGATGAGCTCTATGCAGTTGGGTAGACTTAGATTTGCACAACAGATCAGAGAGAGTGTGCAATGGCATCTGGCAACTAAAAGCATTCAGTGGTGAGACCCTGGAACGGATGACCAGGGAAGTCTTGGATGTCCCCTCCCCGGGGGCGTTCAAGGCCAGGTTGGCTGAGGCCATGGACAACCTGGGCTGAGTGGGATGTATCCCTGCCCATGGTAGAGGCGTTGGAACTGGATGAGCTTTAAGGTCCCTTCCAACCCAAACCATTCCATGAACCTGTGGTGTGATAAAGTCCCTGACGCCTGCTGGGCCACAAAGTCATTCCTGTCCCTTTGTGCTTCCAGAAGAGCTCTCCGCAGGAGGTTCTGATTACAATGAAACCTGTACAACTCCAAGTCAAACACCTAAAAAGGAGACCCAGAGCAGTAGCTACAGTCAATTTTCAACTTCACCTCCCAAAAGAGTTGTCAAGAAACACAGAGATTCCTCTCTAGCTCTAATAAGCAGACATTACCAGACCTAAGCCCTAGATCCTCAAAGAGAAAGATTTCCCTCCCCCTCCAACTCATTAAACCCCCAAAGATTTAAAAGTCCTCCAACAGCTATTAAAGACCAAGGAAGCAGCAGGCAGTGGACTTCCTCCAAGCTTAAGTCCCCCACACCTGTATGAACTGTTCAGCTCTCCCTTGCTTCAAATACAGCTCCACAAATTTTGCTCATTTGGTCCTGTCCAAGATGATCCACACAACATCTGAACAAGTGTTCCACCTGCACTCTTATTGCAGCTGGCTAAAGAATGCAACTCCCACCTAGTCCTGTATTTAGCCAGGAATAATACAATTATCACAGTCTCACAGTATCATCAGGGTTGGAAGAGACCTCACAGATCATCAAGTCCAACCCTTCACCACAGAGCTCAAGGCTAGACCATGGCACCAAGTGCCACGTCCAATCCTGCCTTGAACAGCTCCAGGGACGGCGACTCCACCACCTCCCTGGGCAGCCCATTCCAGT
>WAAF01016077.1:23063-96422 GCA_013400475.1 Tricholaema leucomelas
GGTTTTAAAGAAGAAAAAAAAAAAAAAAAAAAAATCAATGTGATGCCAGAAAGAGATGAATGAGACCTGCTGCATTTATTGAAAGAGAGTGGTTAAAAAAACGGGAAAGAGAGGATTGGTATTGCTGAAGTTGTGAAGGATGCAGTCCAGCAGAGAACAGAGGAAAGCCATTATGAGGTGCCAGTACTCCAGCTGCTGGGCGACTCCGAGTGTTTACCCAGCATTATGCCTCAGCCCTTGCTAAGCTGACACTAACCAGACACTTCATGACAGTTTCAGCTGCTGGAGTAATTGAGGGGCTGCTATTTAGTTTGGATTCTGCCAGCTGGAACAGGCTGTTGTGCTTCCTATCAGACACCAGCAAGCAGCCAGCACCGAGCTCCTCAGCAGAAGTTAAATGATGTCTGACCAGATCTTCTCTGGACTGAGCATAAAGCCCTGATGTTTCCAGGCAATAGGGTTCTGCAGGACTCAAAAAGCTCTGGAAAAATATGGAGGTTCTAGCCTATGCTTCCTTCTTTCAAACATTCCTAATGTCTTTTAGGGTGATGCTATTATTGCTCAAATCAAGCTCCCTTTTCCCCTCTCCAGACTAAGCTCAGAAGGGTTTGAGAGACTTCTGTCCGTTGAGATGCTCCCTTGCACAAGAAGAGGGCATTAAAAGCTTGGGTAGCAGTCAGTAAGGAGAATGAAAACAAGAAATACATGGTCAGGTGAAAAAGGTCAGACCCTCCTCTGAGGGGGTGTTTTTCTCCTCCACAGCACAGCAAGGCTGAAGAATCTCGGTTCCAAATTCAAGCACTTGAGCAAGATGAGACAGACTGGAATTCCTCTACAGCAGGTCCTCTTCTCCTGGCATCTCCATGTCCTCAGCTTGTAATCCAGCCAGGTGACTCAAGCAGAGGCCTGAGGACAAAGGAAGGCACATTCCATAGCCTCATGAAACAGGTTAGGTCTTGGAGAAGAGCAACCAGCAAAACTGTCAGGACTCCAATCAGTTTTAATCTTTGTGTGTGACCAGACAAGAAAGCATTCAGGGAAAAGCAGATTTGTGCAACAGCACAAAATCCTTCCAAGTCAAAGGCTCAGAGCTGCTTGTTTAAGAGTAGGCTTCCCTCTGGAAAAGTCATTAAGAAAAAGGGTTAAGGCAGCAAATCACAGCTTAAAAAAAAAATCAAAAGCAACAACTCATTGGAGGGAACAAAAATGCCTTTCCAAAGGGGTTTGTGCACATTACAGCAAGACCAGAGGGGCTGTGCCCAAGCTGCCACTGTTCTTCCTGCAGCTTGTTCTGGACTCTCATTCTGCAGGAGCAGTGCCAGCAGAAGCCACAGCAGCTGCCTGCCCTTCCCTAGTGCTGCTGTTGGGTCACCATCCTGAGCATCTTCAGTGCCATCTCTCCTTGGTCAGATGGTACCTAGCAGAGGGGAGAGCACATAGTCAGCAGCTGCTGTAAGGAAGCCCACAGGAAGTACTTGGACATCTTCAGTCTGATTGCTGTCAATCTTAGAACCATTTTGGCTGCAGACCTTCAAGACTGAGTCCAACCATTCTCCAACTCTGCCAAGGCTGGTCCCTCCACACCACATCTCTGCCTCTTTTAAACACCTCCAGGATGGGATTTCACCATCACTCTGAGGACCCTGTCCTAGTATTTGAGAACTCTTTCAGTGAAGAAGTTTCTTCTAATACCCAACCTAAACCTCCCCGCTGCTGCACCTTGAGGCCAGTTCCTCTCCTGCTGAATGCTGATGTACCTAATGGCACATCCCACCGAGAAGTGCACCATTTACCATGTGTCCAGCCTTCAGAATCCAGAAGAAAGACAAGTTCTCATAGGCCTTGTGGAAAGCAGCTGTCTCAGTAGATTGTGGAGACACATGGAGAGCTTTCCACCTCTGCTGGCTGAACTGGGCCAAACAAGGCCACTTCAGCTTCCGGATCCACGCCTCCTGGCCTGTTAGAGATAAGAGATAGGCCTGATTACCAACGCGGACATGGCAGCTTGGGAGTCCCAGTCTGGCTGAGTGCCCACTGTACCAGACCCCCACACAGCAGAGTAAAGGTCTCTGTGTGCTCAGATTCTAGTAACCATTTTCTGACCTTAGGACAACGACCAGGGCTGCCTTCAGGACAAGCTGAAACAAACCAGTGAAGGGAAAAGCAAGGAGGGAAGGTGCATGTGGAGCGGTCAGCTGTCCCCGCAGGGCGATGTGCGCGCTCGCAGCTGCTCTGCCACCACACCTGCCTTCCAGCAGGAACCTGAGGCTTACCCCTTGGCTTGCACTGCATCCAGTGGTAGAGGAACAGCAGGCAAAAAGTGTTTGTGCAGTCATTTCCTGCTGCCTACAAGTCTAGCTCAGTTGGGAGCCAAATTAAAAGTGGCAAGACCTCAGCTCTTTGGGGAGCTCCTAAGTGAGAGGCAGTGATGGTCATTCACTCCTCAAACACTGTCAATGTCCTGCTGTGGACCATGGAGGAGAACCAGCACACCAAGTTCCCCTCAGAAGAGACACTGCTATTCCCTCTGGTGCAGTCACTCATCAATCAATCAATCATAGAATCAACCAGGTTGGAAGAGACTCCAAGATCATCCAGTCCAACCTATCACCCAGCCCTATCCAGTCAACTAGACCATGGCACTAAGTGCCTCATCCAGTCTTGTCTTGAAGAATGCTTTCACTATTCAGGGCCAAAATCTGGAGGAGCCTCAAAAGGTTTTCTGTTTTCAGGTGCCTGCTACAGAAGGTAGAGGTCACCACAGCAAAAAAAGATCAATTCCAGGACACCAAGGGGGACAACACTTCAGCCTACCTCTCAACTACTGGAAGAATTCACGTGAACCACAGCTCAATTTTATCACATTTGGAACTACACTGGAGCACCACCAACTGCTAATCTGTTTTGACAGTCTAAATACTCTGCTTTCCTGACTTATTGACTGCTGCACTGCTCACGAAGGGCATCTGAATATCTAAGTGGGAAGAGACAGACAAAGGATAAAGCCTTCCACAACATGGAAGATGTCTGAGCAGCCTGTGATGGCAGATTATTACATCAAACAGAAAAGGTGAAGGGAGGAGAGCACAGCAGTCTTACAGCACCAGGCATTTCAGCAACACTTGGCCTGCCTCCCAAACCTGATCATCTCGCAAGCAGCAGGGAACAAACAAAGCCCTTGAGTGGCCAAGATGTGAAGGAGCCTACACCTTAGAGCAGCACAAGTGATGATGACTCAGCTGCACCCTCTCAGTAATTACCAACACCCTTGTTCCTGGCACCCTGCTGTCTGCTGCAGGCCACTTGAAGGCTCACTTGTGTCTTGCACCAGTCTGTAGCAAGATATTGCCTTTGACACAAAGAACAGGATCTGCAGGGCACAGCAGAGAGGGTAATCTCCAGATATTTATTCATCTGGCCTCATTTATGAATGAGTGTACACAGGTCTGTGTCAGAAGATTTGAGTTATTAGCTACCCACCCACTTACGGGCTTCACTGAAACAAGCAATTACTGATGCTGCAGATCCACTTCCCAACAGCACAATGGAAGTAAAGGAATTGCCTCTCTGAGGCATGTAAACAAAACCTGCCAAGAGCTGCTTGCTTCTGACTGCTGCCAGTCAGATGTGCGCAGAGAGCTGGAGATCTGAGTACCAACGTTACTGGCAACTTCACACGCTCCTTGTCACACATCCTGCTCCCAACTCAGCCAAGAAGTCTCTTACCCATGGTGTCAACAATGAGATCCAGCTGCCCATTGTAGACTGTAACATTGACCTTGGCTGCCAAAAGCTGATCAACAATATCAATGACAGGTTTCATGAAGTCCTCAGCCATGTTCTCAAAGACTTGTCTGGACTGACCTGGTTGGAATCGGAAAGAAGACAAGTTTTAACTGAGAGGGATGTCATCCTCAAGCAACTGGCCAAGGGTGTTAAAGTACAGTTTGTGACTGCATAAAAAAGGGCAGCTCTAGCCCAAAGCACCAGCCAGTGATTTGTCACCGAGTAACTGCAGAGAACCAGAAGGCAGCCAAGCCCCTGTTGCAGCTCACACACAGCACCACAGCCCCTGGCTGCTAAAACACACATACAGCATCCTGGCATCAGTCTTTTAAAGCTCCCCTCCACACCACACACGGCATTGGGCTCCTGGCAGAGAAGAACTGACAGGATTTCAGCAGGGTTGCATGAAGACAGAAACCAGCTGCTGAGACCCAGGAGGTCTCCTTCCTCCCCCTGTATTCTTAGCTGCAAGCAGCAGAATCAGAACCACGTCTGCTCCCACAAGCCTGCCCCATTACATGCTGATTTTGGAGAAGAATTCCTCCTCTTAGGCCCAAGGATGAGGACAATTTCATGTCACTGCCTCGGTTGGCATCTTCCTCCAGCCTGCAATAGGCAACAATGCACCCATTGGACCCACAGCAGCCAGCAATGTACCTCCCCACTGCACACAGTCAGGGATGATCTGCAGCTTCTTTCTGATGGGGCCATTCATCAGATCTTTCAGGCTGTCCTTACCCATGGCTTTGACGTGGCGCTGGTAAAGCCTGACTGAAGAGAGAAGACACTTGGACCACTGCACAGTTAACACATTTAAGCCACTTGGCCTGCAGAGAGCATTTTCAGCATTCCGACCACAGCCAGCAAACTCTTTTCAAATGAAAATGCAGCACCACACAGATTTGCTGACTTCTACTGGACACCACTGAACTCAACCCCTGTTTAGGTCAGGGCATGCCATATGAAGACCCCAATCACCCATTTCCACTTTTGGCTGACAACACTTTTCCAGGGACCAGCTTTGCTTTAGCCACTTGCTACAGCCAGGATTTTCTCCTCCACACACCAGGCTTTTTTAGAGCTGCAGTGCTTTGCTTTTGGGTTTTAATTGTGCCCTTCACCCTCCCTGCTGAAGACAACAAACTAATCAAGAGCTTGACAGAAATTCTACACACTTGTGATAGATAAGCATCATGGGGCAAAACTCAGAGTATTTATATGGACAGGGCATTTGTGTGCCCTAGCTTGAAAGCAGAAATGAAAGACATCAAGAAGTAACTTCAAGGTCATAACGTTGCAATTATACTGACTACTTCCTTGGAGTAATCAGTGCAGGATGTATAGGTGGAGGTGTAATCTGCAGAAGGGTTGTTCCACACTACTCTTTATCTCTATTTATGCAAGAGCAAACAAGTTCTGCTCAGGATAATGCCACACAAAGAGGGGCTGAAGGCCCCGTTGAAAGGATGTGTTAAATTGAGGCTGTTCCCACTGTCAGAGATGAAGGTGCCTGAATGCAAAGAGACACTCAGGAGCTGAAGCACTGAAACACAACTTACTGAGATGGAAATTTTCTTGGTCACTTGCTTTCATTTCTGGAACATCCTTGGTCATGATGTTATAGAAGTTGACGTTGTCTGTGTTCTGAGAAGACAAGACACTGTCAGCAGCACTCTAACACAAACTTCTCAGACTCTGCTGATAAAAGGGGTCCTAAAACACTCTCTAAATAAAGGACTCTCTGACCTGCCACGTCATCTACATCTCAGGAGGGTGCTTAGGCAAGCACTTTGGTTCCACATTTGCTTTGAGAGGTTGAGAAGGGGTTCCTCAAGCCTTCGCTCACACCCAGGCTGTGCCAGAGATGCCATTTACTCCTCTCACGCGGATGTGGAGATACAGGAAGCCTTACACCCTGCAAATGATTGCAGGCAGCCTCATTACTCATCACAGCTCTGCAGTACCAGAGGTGCTTTCAGAAGTCTCCTCCTGCCAGATCTAGTCTAGCCTGACTCTGCCTCTTGTTCAACCTCCTCCTTTCAAAATCTGAACCGCGTCCTCAAGAACACAGCGATAGGCATCAGCCATCCCTGCTGACATCTGGACACCTCCAAGAATTGTAGAGTGGCAGCCCCGAAGCAGAGAGCCTGCAGGCAAAGGGCAGGTGTGATCAGTGTTGCCATTCAAGATTCTGAAGCCCTAATCGATTCAGTTGTTGAATTTTTCAAGGTTCTGAGGCCTAGGTCAGAAATCAGCTCACAAGAGCAAGCCTCAAAGAACTGAAACACCTGCACCCTGGCAGTGATATCACAGCTGGGAGGAGAAGAGAAGCAGATTTGAAGAGAAGGGCAAAATGGGAACTACAAGTTCCTTCCAAACAGTAAGTGAAACAAACTATGTGTACAAAAAAAGCAACTCTCAGATGAGTTCCTCCATCCAAGGAAGCCACAGTCTCACTGTGCTAAAAAAGGTAGAAAACAATGACATTTTGAGCAATCCTTCAACTGGCAACACAGGAACAAACCTTTCAGCCCTCTTTTAAGCTGGGATTTGCTAAGTAACAATCTGCTGCAACCCATACTAACAGGGACTAACTTGATGTTCTTTTCCACCCCACGCACCTCTTGTAGCTCTTTAAACATGGATCTGGGCTTAGCTTGAAACCTGCGTCTTGCTGGATGCAGTTTGCAATACTCCAAACAAAGCCTTGAAGGAGACAGCTCACCACAGCTGAAGCTGAGCTCTACAGGAATCAGTGGGACTGGCTAGGTGCTAAAATGTAAGCATTTAAGTGATAGGCCAGGTTGAAGCCATGATGCAGTGCTGCAAGCTCACGTGGCTCACTGCCTCTCACAATCACACAGTGGTGCAAGCAAGCAAACAGCTCCTGGTAAAACAAACAGTACTAAAAATGGCTGTGCAAGGGGCTGGAGAGTTCACACCAAGGCAGTATTAGAAAGGGTAACCTGAAATTGTGTCTGCCCAGGCACTGGTCACAGATCTCACCTCTTCAATGACACCTTCAGCCTTGCCCCAGAGCTCGGTGGCCAGCCCATACTGATTTTTATTTATGGCAGCCATGATTTCTTTGGCCACAGCAGTGACCTCTGCCAGCCCATTGTCATCGAGCAGAGACTGGAAGACAAACAGCAGGAGGACAGCTTGAGTACAATCCCACAGCCACTTCCCCCTCACAGCCTCTGCTCAGTCGAGGTTTTCTTCTGGTTAAGAGCTACCCTTACAAACCAACACCCATTTGTACTGCATGGCAGTGCAAGTCAGCAGGTGAGAACCAAGAGGAAGGAGGTACTTACAGTGCTGTAAAGGTAGGGCCCCCAAGACAGCACAGAGTCTGAAGAAACAGAACAGATTGCAAACATTTCAGTTTTTGATAAGTGATTTCCTTTACTGTAGCAAGAATGATTGTGATAAGCTCAGAGATGACTTAATCAGAGGTGCTGTCAGCTCACTTTAGCCCAAAGGTTATGCACCACTGAGCAGGTGCTTTGGAAATCCTAAGCCAATAAAAGCCCTGCAGCAGCATTAACCCCTAAACATTAGTGACATCTTTTTAAAGCAACAGACATGTTCTTGCCAGAATGTTCTCACCCCAACTCTGCAGCACATGGCAGAGAGCTGACAAATGAATGGGCAGTGTCTAAACCTATCTGTCTGCAAGCTTTCAGGCTTAAAAGTCAAGCAATAAACCAAATCTGCTTCAGAATGAGACTATTCCTAAGGTCTCAAGGATCAGCTGATAAGAGAGAGTCAGGAATTTGCCTGGCATTGTCCCATGCTGCAGAATCTGTTAAGCCTGCCCTTGCAATGTCACTGAAGCTTGCTTTTTGTCCTCCAGCAGACACACTCTGTTCTCTTGCACTCTGTGAGCACATCAGTTCCTCGGCACAAGGTCTTCTTGTGCAAACAGAAAACTTCAGTGGCCACATTTTAGGTGCAGTACACTGACCAAAACACCTCAGAGGCCATGGAGATGTGTAGGGACATTTTCCCACCACCCAACTCCAAATGCAAGTATGCTCCTCACTCCCTCTGCTCTCTGGCTTTTCATAATCTAGAGACATTCTAAAGGTACTCTTCAACCACAGCTTGCAGCACAGAAGTAACTTGCTAGAGATTTGTTAAGGCAGGGTTGGCATTTTTGATGTACTTACTCAGGGAATGATTAAAAAAAACCTAAACCAACTCACCCAAAACAACAACAAACCTCCCACAACCTGAAGGTTTTAAACCTACCCAGAGGAGAAATCCAGGAGTCTCCAAGAGCAGTCCCCATAAAATTGCACCTTATGGTCCCTTTTTGAACAGCCTTGGCAAGTAAGAGGAAGAACAAAAGCAAACAACTGAAAAATAATCAACTTTCAGTTAGCTGTTCATGCCTCTCAGTTTTCTTTAGGTGAAAAATCTCAGCAGCAGGCAAATAGAAACTCGTAGTAGACCACATTTTAAAGCAAAAATGAACTCATCCTCCAAGCACTCACCTCGTGCAGAGCTAAAGCAATGCCAGCAGCCATTTTACCTCCATAAGATTCAGAAAATATATAGAATGGGATGGTCTGGAGAGAGAAGTCAAACAATGAGGGCAGAAGACCACCAAGCATCTCCCAAATCCCACAGAAGCCAAGCACTGCCTTTCAGCCCTCCTCATCTAACGCTGGGTGTTCTGGTTTGAAGCAGCAGAGCAGTTTCTGTAACATCCTTACTGGGGGGGGCGCTGAAACAGACACTGGAGTGTTTGGCACTACAAACAGCCACAATCCTGACTGCTTCTCAGAGCACAAGAGAGACAATCCCCCCATTGCTTATCTAACTAGCACCAAATTCAAGACAGCTTCTGCAGGAAAGAGTTGCTGTGACACCTGCACTGACTCCCACCAAACACATGCTGCTGTCTGGGAGCAAGCACTGCCCGGCTGGAGGTCTGTTCACTCATCCTGCTTCAGATCTGTTTAAAAGCAAAGCAAATCACCACAATTCTAACCAAAACCTCAGTGTGCTTACCTGGAATTCTGTCCTGCACGTGAAGAACTCTCTAAGAAAAACCATCATATCAGAAACTACTGCAGTCAGGTTTTTGGCAAACAAGCTGCAATCTTCCACATAACTGAATCCAGCACCCACAGGATTATCCACAAACAAGACACTGGCTGCCTGCAGCTGTACGAGGAGAAAGAATTGTTTGCATGAAACCTCTGTCTGACACCAGCAAAAAGCCTTAGTTTTGATGGCAAATATGATTTACTGATACACCAAACCTCTGACCATGAAAGAACTTGCAGAAAAATTAGATGCTAGTCCAACAGAGAATGTGACAGGTGAGACCTGTCTGTCAGAATGTAAAATAAGGAAGGTTTTCTTCTGAGGTGCTGGGTTCTGTGAAATCACCACAGCAAGTGCTCAGTAAGCACACAAACATGAGCACAAGATCAGCACACAGGTAGCTGGCGAGGCTCAGAGCAGGAAGGCTCACAGCTAAGGAGGTACAACAAGTTCTGCAGCAAGAAGGCCACCCAAAATATCCCAGTGGTGCCCAAGCAGATCACCCACACAATCCAGGGAGCTGCAGGGCAGTCAGACTATTGGTGCCTCAGAGCACACCTTAATGTCACTGAATAAACTTCCACCCTCAGAGGCAGCTGTAATTTGTTTTGCCTTGGAGGCCATCCTAGAGTTGTCATTAAGAGCTGCTGGTTGCATGTTGCCAGCCAGAAAAACCTCTGCAGCTGTATCCTGCAAAGCTAGGATCTGAAAGAACACCTGCTGGAATTTCCCTGCTCTGGGTTGCCCAGATGTCTGCAGTTCACAAATTCATGGAAGCCCAAATATATTCCATCCAATCCAATTAACTATTAACCATTCCTCAGTTCTAACAAGGCTCTTCCTGTTTTAAGATGAATTATTGTAGTTGCGTTGAACTTTAAATGAGAGCTGTTCTGGGCAATTTTTGCACAGCAATCACTTGGTTACACAGGCAACAAAGCTTTGCAGCTGGGAGCTGAACTTTACTTTACCCAGGTCGTGTTTCTTGGTTTCATTTCCTTGTCTAATGGACCAATCTCTTCGAAGTTCCCAAATCCACTGCCTGAACCTCCTGGACCTCCCTGTGGGGAAATATCAAGTGACAAGTGAAAAGACAGCAGAGTAAACTCAGCAGATAGGAGAGGAACACAAGCAAGTCAGCAAGGAGAATGAGAGACTGAATTTAAACTGGCTTAAACTCAAAGTCAATTTGCAAGGCAGGCTCCCTTCCTCACCAGCTCTCATCCTGTACACAGAGGCTGTTTCTGAAAGCAAGAAGTGAAGCGGAGCAGCAATCACCCACTTGTGAAAGCACCTAATGAGCTGCATGCTGTGAGTGCAGCTGGAAAACCCCTTCCCTTATTACCAAATGCAGAGGTTTGCAAGCCACAAGGATCACCAGCACTGCATTTCACTGATGATATAGCTCAAAAAGACAAAGTCATCAGCTGATTACAGTCAGCTATAAATCTGCACTCTGCTGCTGCAGGGGAAGGTGGAGCACACCACTGCCTTTGATCAAGATGGGACTAATGTGACCAGAGGCCAATCAGTCTCTCCCATTTAGAAATCTTTCTTTATCTCAGATTATTTTATCTACTCTCTCTCTGAGCACTGTTTAGACTGTAAACCCTTCAGAATGGGAGCTGTGATGTTGCAATGTACTTGCAGCACCTGGCCCCAAAAGCACTGCTGCTGAATAAATGACGAAAGCAAGCTCTCTTAGTTCAATGGAACTTGATGGAAGGTGAGCAGTCCAGGACACTCCACAACTGCAGAATCCTGTTTTCATTATTTCTTCCTAACCTGAACACCTCATTCACAAGGTCAATCATTCAGAATTGGGCAGGCTTGAATCCTGTTTCTATATAGCTGCAAGAGAGCTATGAGACTGAAGCAGGCACAGATGGGATGAATTATTCTTCCCCTGGATTCAGCACTGGTCAGGCCACACCTTAAAGGCTGTGTCCAGTCCTGGGCTACTCAATTCAAGAAAGATGTTGAGATACTGGAAGGTGTCCAGAGAAGGGTGACAAAGCTGGTGAGAGGTCTGGAGCACAGCAATGTGAGGAGAGGCTGAGGGAGCTGGGGGTGTGCAGCCTGCAGAAGAGGAGGCTCAGGGCAGAGCTCATTGCTGTCTACAGCTACCTGAAGGGAGGTTGTAGCCAGCTGGGGTTGAGATCTTCTCCCAGGCACCCAGCAACAGAACAAGGCTCACAGCCTCAAGCTGTACCAGGGGAGGTCTAGGCTGGAGGTTAGGAGGAAGTTGTTGTCAGAGAGAGTGATTGGCATTGGAATGGGCTGCCCAGGGAGGTGGTGGAGTGGCCGTGCCTGGAGGTGTTGAAGCCAAGCCTGGCTGGGGCACTTAGTGCCATGGTCTGGTTGGTTGGGCAGGGCTGGGTGCTAGGTTGGGCTGGGTGAGCTTGGAGCTCTCTTCCAACCTGCTTGAGTCTATGATTGTCAGCTAAGCTTACCTGAAGCCACAGGATGAGAGGTAGCTCTGTGAAGTCTTTGGTTGGGTTGTTTGCATAGTAGAGCCACCAGAACATGTGAGCCTTGTTTCGAACTTGCACATATCCCCACAGCTCTTTGGGCTCTTGGGGTTGCCTCAGAACTACACCTTGGGAGGATGGAATAAAAAGCAGCTAAGTGAAAAGGCTCAGCTTTGGGCTTTCCACCGAATTTGCCCCAAAAGATTAGATTTCAGTCCTGGGTGTGACAGTTATTAGTGCTTCCATTAAAAAAATGACTCTAAGAAACCTGCCCATACTTACACCCACAGCTACAGCTGAGCTATCATCAATGAATGGAGTTAAGTGGTTAATTTAGGGCTTACTTCTTCTCAGGGCCTGACATCACAGCTGTGGCCAAAACAGCAGCCCAACAGCCAGGATTTTTTTTTTTAATCAGGCAAAAGTTAAAGTTTCAGGGCCTGGACTGAAAGCACAGCTCCACTAGGCACAATGGAGCGACTCACACCAGCTTCTGGAGCTCCAGGGCTGCTGCAAGGAGCCAACACTTTGACTTTAGACTCTGGGAAGAGCAATTTTACAGTCCCCAAAGAGAGCCAGTGCAGGACAGCCAGAGGGGTCTCTTCTAACGACCCCGAGATTGAATCCTACCAACTCAATTGGTACAGGTTGCTCAGAGATGTGGTCGAGGCCCCATCCCTGAAGACATTCAAAGTCAAATCTGAGCAACCTGATCTAGATGGAGATGTCCCTGCAGGCTGCATGGGCGCTTTACGAGCTGCCATTCGAGGGTCCCGTCCAGCCCCCTGCTTTCTGCGAACTAAGCCAGTGAAGTCTCGTCAATGTAAGCAGCCAGACTCTTGTCCGTGTAGGACGCTGACACTTTCCCACAGGCAGATCTTAGTCTCCTCCATCAAGACAGAAGGCAGCAAGGAGGTTCCCGCGCCACGGTCCCCAGTCCTTGCTGGGCCACGGTGCTGGGCTCCCCAGCGCGGGCATCCCCGCACCTTCCCGAGCAGCCCTCACTACTGCAGCAGCGCTGCCCTGCTCCGTGGGCAGCCTCTCCTACCCGTTTTACCCAGGTCAATCAACCAGGACCTCACTTCCACGTTACTGCTCCAGAAGCGATTCCCCGGGGAGCACAGACGCGGATCAGGCAGAGCGGGAGGAGATATCTCGCAAGGTCACGGGGGCCCCCGGCACGGACACGGTGGCAGCTCAGGTTGAGGCCACCCGAAGGCACGTACGGACCCGCCTCGAGATCGCCCCTCTCCCACAGGGGCTCTCTCCCGGCTCGCAGCCCCAGTAACGACGGCAGCAAGGCGCGGAAAGTTCCCGCCGCTCAGCCCAGGCCCCGCGCTGTGCCCGGAGCAAGGCCGTTGGGCAGGACACACCGTGCCGCCGCACACCGTCCCTCAGCCCCATACCTGCAGCCAGCGCCAGCAGACCCAGCTCGGCCACGGCGCGCAGCGGCCTCATCCCGCCGGTAGCTGCGGGACCCGGCGCGGCGCCAACTCGTGAGCGAGAACAGCCCCGCCCGCGGGGGCGCGGCCGCGGCCGCGGCTCCGGCGCCTCCCACCCCTTTTGTCCCCTGCGCGCCGCCGTCGCCCCTTCCTGCCCTCCCGCCCCTCGCGCCGGTCTCTGTCTGCGGCAAGATGGCGGCGGGCGGCGGGGCCGCGGTACGGCTGCGGCTGCACTTTGACTTCCCGCCGCCGGGCAGCCCGGGCTGCGCGCTCTGCTGGCTGCTGCTGGAGCCCAGCCAGGTGCGCCTCGTCACCGACCTCATCAGCCTCATCCGACACAGGTTCGGCTTCAGCCGGCGGGCCCGGCTCAGCCTCTTCCTGGACGGGGCGTTGCTGCCCCCAACTGAGAGCGCTCGCTTGGTGCGGGACAACGACTCGCTCCGGTACGGCGGGAGGGGCGCCTCGGGGCCGTGGGGCAGCGGGGTCGGGAGTGGTCCCTGGCAGGCCTGAAAGGTGGCTCCCGCAGTGAGACACAGACGAGGCACGGCGCTGCCCGCCTCGGGGGACCGGAGGAGCGTCCTCGGGCCCTTCCCGCCGCTCCCCGGAGCCCAACCGCTCCCTGAGGGGTTGAGCGGGAGCTGGGCGCTCGCGGGCACCATCCACCTTGCCCTAAAGACTGCAGCGGCTGAGAGCCCCCAGGATGCCTCAGAAGGGTTGGAAATTGCCTCAGAGAGGAAGGAGGACGATGCCTCCAACCCCCGGTGCTCCTGGCACCTGCCCCGAGCATCCACACTGCCAGGGCAGCATCCCTGACCTTAAGGGAGGGCTGGGTGTGAGCCTGGGGTCCCAAACGACAAGCTTAGCCGAGATGCAGACGCGGGAGGAAGCCTGTTGATGATGCTGGACGGTGCCTTTTGTTTGCTGTTTTGACAGAGTAAAACTGGAAGAGATAGTTGCAGATGAGTATGAAGAGATCGATGATGACTTCTCTTGTACACTAAAAGGAGCCAAAAAAAAGCACAGACCGAAGCAGGAAGAAGGAGGGGTCTCTAGAAATGAGGACAACAGGCATAAAAAGGAGAAGAAGAAGAATAAACATACTCCTGAGTATTCCTCCTATCAGGAAGAGACCTCTGTAGATATTTGGGATTCTCAAAAAATGTACAGGAAAAGAAAAAGAAAAGAAGCAGCTCATGGGAGAAACAGACTCCCAAAAGGTAGGGAAGAGAGCTCCACTGACCAGTCTAAAAAGGTGAAAACGATGGGAAGGGAGATACAGCTGGCAGCAAAAAAGAAGGCTGGAAAGCAGGCAGAGGCTGCTCCAGCCACTGTGGCTTTAGAACAGGCAAATGGCAAAAGTAGCCCCAAAAAACCCACACCACAGTCCAGAAAAAAGAGGGCAGGATCTTCAGATTCCTCCAGCACATCGTCTGACAGTGACAGCAGCGAAGCAACCACAAAGCAAAAGACATCTTCCCATAAAGCTGCAGTGGCAGCACTTCCCAAAGGCAAATCCCAAGCTGCTGCCAGTGCTGGAGTGAGAACTGTTGTCTCCAACAGAGTGGCTGTGAAGGCTAACACGGAAAACACCACAAAGACTGCAGCTGGTGACAGTGCTAAACAATCCCAGGCTGCTAGCTCGGATTCTGACTCCAGTACAGAGGAGGAGAAAGTGACAGCTGCACAAGACAAGGAAAAGTCACTGCCTAACAAGGTGACAGCTGTGAAACCCAGAGCCACCAAGGCTGCCAGAGCAAAGAGCTCCTCCTCAGACTCCGACAGCTCGGACTCAGACACTCTTGTTATCAAAAAACCCACAGCAAGTGCTGGGCTGAGTAATTCCATAGGGAGCTGCACTAAACAGCTGCCAACCACCACTGCCAGCAGCGGCCAAGGACCACTTGCCGGCCAAGGCTGGGGAAGGGGGCGTGGAACAGGAGATGGCAACTTCTGGAGAGGACCTAGGGGCCGTGGGTTTCGTGGCATGATGTGGGGCCAGGGCCGTGGGAGGGGAGCCAACCCTGGCTTCTTCTATAACTACAGCAGTGAAGGCCAGAAGCAGGGGCACTTCAGTGAGGCTGCCACAAAGGCTGCTGTTCTTGCCCAGGTGAGTGACGCAGTCACACACGCCCTTCTCTTGCAGCTTGAATCGTACAGAAGAGCAGGACAGAAGTTAGTAAATCTGATTTTCACTGTATCTCCACTGAGCAGGCTGGGGAAGTTCATGAACCAGTACTGGAAGTGGTTGTATAATTAATGTATCTCAAAACAAACTCAGGCCTGTACCTGACCCTCCTCGGAACTCGTTGCGATCCCTACGGCAGAGGCATGGTCTTCTGTGGTTACTACAACAGGGATTACATCAGTGGCTTTGCCCTTTGTTTCACAGGATCCCGTGGAGGTCCCCAGGAGAGATTACAGTGTTTTGCCTCTTTTGGCTGCTCCACCACAAGTGGGAGAAAGAATTGCCTTTAAGGTAAAGAGCTGATGAAATCAGTTTGGTGTAGTTGGGCCACTCAGGTTTTGCAGGACGTGTTCCAGATAGCTTAGTCCTGTCAATGGAAAGCTTACACTGAAGAACTTCATCTTGGGGACTGTTATCCACAGTGCCACTGGGACTCTTACCATACAAAGAATTACATAGAATCATAGAATGGTTTAGGTTGGAAGGGACCTCAAGGATCATCCAGCTCCAACCCCCCGCCATAGGCAGGGACACCTGTAAGATACAAAAGGAAATGAAAATGAAATCACTGCCATTGAGGAGACTGGGATCCATCTCCCTGATCTCCTGCCACAGTCTGACCTGAACAGACTGACCACAGTCTGGGTAGGACAGTCTGGTCCTGCTCTGGCAGGGGGCTTGGACTCGGTGATCTATGGAGGTCTCTTCAAACCCCTAACATCCTGTGATCCTGTGAACATAAATCTTTGGGAGCAGTGAGTCCTGGCACTGAGCAGGGTCAGGATCCAGGAGTGGGAGGCTTGGTCCTTGCCCTTTGCTCGTGCTGCAGAAGGGGTGTCTGGGTGTGGTGACATCAAGGGCCAGGAAAAGTCATTTATTGTTTGTATTTCTTCCCACAGCGCTTGGAGCTAACTGAAAATTACAGTCCTGAAGTTTCAGACTACAAGGTACTGATTTGTCTTCCTCCTCTTATTCCCTCATGATATTAGGGGTGAGGTAAGGCTTAAGTATTATCAGATTGTGCAGAGTGTTTTCTCTTGGCCAGTTGACTCTGCAGGAAAGATGAAAACTCCACAACCCAAAGAGAGAGATTTTGGCAGGTGGGTTTTAAAAACCCACAGAACTTATTAGTGATCACCTTAGAGCTGAGAAAATAAACCTTCCAGTAGAGGAGCATAGCTGTGTTTGAGTCTCCTGCTCAGGTCAAGGCAGATTCTGAAGCTGCTTCAAACAAGTTGGTTTCTGGTGAAGCTCTGATTTAACCCAGAGAGATGGTGAGAGTGAATAAGTTGGTTTTTTGATGCCAGTAACTGCAGGTTGCTGAGCTTTAAGCCTTTGGAGATTTTATACATGGAGGTTAAAACAAACCTGCTAGACAGATGCAGTCCTCAAACTGTGATCAGGTGCCACTGGCTTCAATACCATGGGCATCAGGAGAATAAGACATGGGGAGAAGGCCTGATACAAGCCAATCCATCCAGTTCATTGCATTCCAAACATGTGTGTTTATCCCTTTCATCAGAAGGCTACAAATGGTATTAAACTGCAGTTGGTTGCCTGGACTTGCCTTAGAAATCACACACTAAGTAGCATAGACATTCACCATATTCTCTCAGCAACACCTACATTGTGTCTAAGCATTCTGTCAGCAGAGACAGGAGAAAACCACAGGCTCCAGCCTTACATTTGTTTCTGTTTGTTACACCATTCTCTAAGGTCATTCCAACCTTCTATCAGTGCTTCTGAGCTCCTGCACTCTGGCCTGTCCATGGCTTTTGTTCCAGTATTTCACTTCCAATTCCATAGAATCACTGCATTTAATATTACTATACCCAACAGTCAGGTACCACGGTGGTTACAGACATGGAATAGTGTCTCTCACCTGTCTCTTTTCTTGTTGCTTTCTTGAAGGAGGGGAAAATCATCAGTTGGAATGCTGAGAAGAAACAGATCGAGCTTGAGATCCTGTCATCAGCAGCAGGACAGCGTAGGTACACTGGGACCCCAAATGCTTGCTGTCCTCTGTGTCACTTGACAAACAGCTGCAGCCAGGCACACTCTGTGCTTCGGGAGTGTTCCACACAATGGGCTGGGGTGGAAGTGGCCTCCAAAGGTCATCCAGTCCAACCCCCTGTGGCCATCAGGGACATCCTCAACTAGAGCAGGTTCCTTGGGTTCCTTCCCCTTCTCACTCCCTCCCCCAAAAGTCCATTTGAATGGAGAAGTTCTAACGCTCAGTAGCTGTACTGCAGATGCTGATAGGTTCTTACTACCTGAGATCTCATCAGTCTGAGTCCTCAGCAAATCCACCTCTGCTCTGGTTTTGTTTCCTGAAGGAATTACAGTGACTGTATGGGATTCCAGAGGAAATTCTGGCTGTTCTTTGTGACACCAGTGAAGCCACTGTGGTGGATGTGGGACTGGATCTCTGCAAGGACAAAGTGAACTTCAGACACCTGAAAGCAGGAATGTCTGAAACAGGAGATCTCTGCTGGGGTCACTATTTCAGTCGGCATTCAGGAATCAGCATATCATAGAATCAACCAGGCTGAAGAGACCTCCAAGCTCACCCAGCCCAACCTATCACCCAGCCCTATCCAATCACCCAGACCATGGCACTAAGTGCCTCACCCAGCCTCTTCTTGAACACCCCCAGGGATGGCAACTCCACCACCAACTTGGGCAGCCCATTCCAATGGCAAATAGGAGTATTTTCCTCACCTTTAGGCAGCAGAGCATTGATTAACTTTCTCCTGCATGTAGTTCTGTTAGGTTATTACCTGAATTCTGGATTGTACCATCTAGTTCTACCTCACATTCTGAGTTAGTGTTGTGAATCCAAACACCCAACTCAAAAAGCCCCCAAACCAACTGGCTTGCCTTTGCTTTCTAGCCTTGATCAATGTTTCTGCTTATAGCTAATGGAGCTGTTTGTTTGTTTTTCAGCTGCTAAAGAGCCAGGGAAATTCGATCTGGTTTACCAGTCTGCAGATGGAGCAGAACTGATAGAATATGCTGTTCCTCAGGATACAAAGGTACCTGGATGGCTTCTTCTTGAAGCCTGTGACAAATTTTGCATAGGAGATACAGGCTCTGCTCTGTGACTGCATCTCAGTGGGATTCCCTTGAGAACAATTTGCCTGATGAAAACAAATAGAAACAAAAGTAATTGTTCCTTTCCAACAAAATTGGGCATGATTACCAAGTGCCTTGCTGCTGAGAGCTTCCCTTTGTGGTGGAGGCTGGAAGAGAGCTCTGGAGATCAGCCAGGCCAACTCCCCTGCTAAAGCAGGGCACCCACAGCGGGCTGCCCAGGATCACAGTGGCCAGGGTGAGTTGAAATCCCTCCAGAGGAGACTCCACAACCCCTCTGGGCAGCCTGCTGCAGGGCTCCAGCACTCTCACATCTGAGAATTTTTTTCTTGTGTTCACACGGAACCTCCTGGGTTCCAGTTTGTACCCATTGCCCCTTGTCCCATCAGCGGGCATCACTTGATCAAGAGTCTGGCCCCATCCTTTTGCCCCCCACCCTTTAGCTCTTACTGAGCATTGATCAGATCCCCTCTCAGGCTGCTCTTCTCCAGGCTTAGCAGCCCTACTGCTCTCAGCCTTTCCAGCAATCCATATCTTCCTTGAACTTGGCAGCCCAGAACCAGACCCAGTACTCCAGATGTGGCCTCGCTAGGGCAAAGCAGAGGAGGAGGAGAACCTCCCTTGACCTGCTGCCCACACTTTCTAATGGAGCCAAAATTTCTGTTCAAACTTGATTCCTTTTAATTTTTTTTTGATCTCAGGGTGGTGCCCTGCCTGCATTCCCCAGGCACCAGACTCAAGATAACCAGATTCAGACCCAGTCACCAGACTCTTGTTTTGGCTAATAAAAGGAGCTCTCACATACCTAGATAGAGAAGCCTTAGCCAGGAGGTCAGGCAAGTTAAAGGCCACCAAGAAGATTGATGAATCCTCCAAAGATCAATGAATCCTCTTGGTTCAGGAAGGGAAGATCCATGGTCACTGTTCAGTGCTGTTCAAACCTAGACAAAGCAGAAGGTAGAAAGGTTGCCTGCTGGGGTGGCTGCTCCATGCTGAGTGCTGTCTGTGTTTTGTTTGCAGATAACTGAGAGCTGGGATGCACTGATAGAACCAAGGCTGATTGTTGAGCCTCCAGTTAATGGCTCCAGCGTTGCAAATGGAACAGTCTAAGATGTGGAGAACTGTCAGTCACTGTACAGCTGTGGACTGCTGCTGCTGCCTGCTTCTGGGGCTGCAGATGAACTGGTGGATATTTTTAATAAACAGTTTTAAAAGGAAGCTGGACAAAAGGAAAAGAAACACTTCTTTCTTAGGACATGTGCTGTAATTCAGGAATACCTTCTGATGGGAGTTGGAGTTTTAATAACAGCTTTTACACCTTGCTGCTGTGAGCTGCAGAAGTGGAATGGTTTGGTGAGGGACGTGAACTACAACCTTGTACTGTCAGTCACTCCATGGAGAGGTCTGGGTTAGGCTGGAGCCATGGAACTGCCATACAGAGGGAGCCTGCTGTAAGGGTGATGAAAAGCAGCATCTAAACATGAAGTGCAAATCTTGTTGATGTTCACATCTCTTCCTCTGCAGGTGCAGAGCATGAGACAAATGCCACAACCTTGCTGTTGGTTACAGGGTTCATCTGAAAGTGTTGGGAAGAGCTTGTGGATGTCAAGAGTTCTATCATTTCAAGAGGGATAAAGAGTACAATTGCTAACTCTCATCTTTGCCTGGAACCCCTGCAAAGTTTCACCTATACCCCTGTACTTCCAGCACAAAACTCTGTATGTATGTAGCATAGTACAGGGTCATGGGTGGTCATGTCACCTTCCTGAGAGGGTTTTGTTTTGACCTGCTCTTCAAATTCTGGTGAGGGGGCTGGAGAGAAAGTCTGAGGAGGAAAGCCTGAGGGAACTGGGATTATTCAGCTTGGAGGAGACTTAGAGGGGACCTTATCACTCTCTACAACTACCTAAAAGGAAGTTGTAGTAAGGTGGGGGTCAGGCTCTTCTCCCGGGCATCTAGTGACAGGACAAGAGGACCTGGCCCGAAGCTGCACCAGGGGAGATTTAGGTTGGATATTAGGAAGCACTTCCTCATGGAAAGGGTGATTAGGCACTGGAGTGGACTGCCCAGAGAGGTGTAGGGGTCACCATCCCTGGATATCTTTAAGAAAAGATTGGATGTGTCACTTGGTGGCATGGTTTAGCTGATGTCATGGTGTTGGCTTATAGACTGGAACTGTTGATCTCAGATGTCTTTTCCAGCCCCAATGATTCTGTGATTCTGTGAATTTAATGTGAAACCCTGGAAAAAACTGTCCTGAAACCTGTTTGTTTGTTTTAAAGCAAACCCCTTTGCCCTTTAAGTGCTGAGATTTCGGTGTTTTCCTGGCAGCAATACTGGTCACAGGGTGGTGGCAGTGCACTTTGCTGGCACCTCTGCTGGTTAGGAGCATTGAGGTGGCCCCTTCTACCCACGCAGCACTTGCATCTTGGCAAGTCTTACAGCTTAAGATGGTTGTGTCCTGGGTAGTTGGCTCTGAAAGAGAATGCATGGGGTCAAAAAAAGAATAAAATCAGTTACCAGTGAACAGCTGAAAATTGGTACAGAATGGTTGAGCTAAGGGGTAGTGCCTGATGAAGTGAATGCTGCACACTTCTGCCTTCCCCCTGCTGAAAGGGCTCCTTTGTGAAGGGATCGTTTAGGTAGCAGTGAAACTGAGCTGGGTGTGGTGGCTCTCTTTAGTTGCTGTTATTTTATGGCAGGGCTTGGTTTCTAGAGAAGTGGACAGTTTAGAGCTGTAGAGCTCTAGTTCCTGTACTTACAGTGTGTTTGGGCTACAAAACAAATGGGTAGAGAGTCCCTCTGGCTGTGACAAATAGCTGATGGTTGAAAGCAAATACCCCAGAGAGGGGATAAAGTCTTGAGTTTCATTTATCCATTGTTAGGATGAAACTACTGTTGCCATCCACAGTTTAAACGCAGGCTGAGGGCTGGCTGATTGCCCTCCTGTCACAAGCCCCCCACCTCCTGCCAGAGCCATAAGGTTCTCAGAGAGAGGCAGCTGGGGCAGGCTTGGGCTGCTAAATGGGTGGGGAGTATGGAAGAGCACAGAATGTGCTCCTGGATCCCAGAGGGAGCTGGGGACGCTCTGAATAAACCCTCAGCTCCTTTTTGTCTCTGGTTTGGGGGGTCTCTTGTGAGTCCCTTTGCTGGGGCAACCCCAGCTGTAACTCACAGGGTATCCTTCCCACCCTCCCCTGCAATTTAGCATCGTGGGGTGGTTTAAGTAGTCTGTTGGAAGCTTTTAATAAATCCTAGTCTCATGACTCAAAATGTGAGGCTGTGCTTGAGCCAGCAAGCTGCAGTCACACCAGGCTGCTGGTCCACAGACGGGGGGGCACCTGCGGCTGGAGGAGGGCAGCCAGAACCTGCTGAACAGGTCTTGAAGAGGGTCTGCAAGAAAGCTGGGAAGGGACATTTTACAAGGGATTGCAGGGATAGAATGAGGGATGATGGCTTTGAGCTGGAAGTGGGGAGATTGAGAGTGGAGGTTGGGAAGGAGAGGGGAGATTGAGAATGGAGGCTAGGAAAGATTTTTTTCAAGTGAGAGTGGTCAGATACTGGAGCAGGTTGCCCAGGGACGTTGTGGATGCCCCCTCCCTAGAGGTGTTCAAGGCCAGGCTGGATGAGGCCTTGAGATGTCCCTGCCCATGGCAGGAGGGTTGGAACTGGATGAGCTTTGAGTTCCCTTCTGACCCAGCCCATTGCATGATTCTGTAAAGATTTGACAGTTCACTGACCCTGCAAAAGTACAGAGCCACTGTCGGCTCTTGAGGAATTTGGGGTTCTTTATCATTTCAGGGGGAAATCAGACCCACTGAAACCACTGGGCAGTCTTCAATCCGTGAAAGCTGAGGAGTATCAGAAGAGCCATCTGGTGTTGGGTGTTTGCTCAGCCACATGCACAGAGCACCAGTCCTCTCTGCCGGGCTTCCCACTTCCTGCTGCCAGCCCGAGTGGCACTTTCAGTCAGCAGCATCAGGGTGGAAAGGTTAGACTTAGTTCAGAACCACCTGAAGAAGTCCTCAAGTCGTTGCAAGGAAGCCAACAGAGCAGTAACTTCAGTATCTATTGGTATGATGAAATGCTTCAGTAATTGTTCATGTCAAGCACTGGGCAGCAGGAGTGGTTTGGCTTAGTCACAATCTCGAGCCTTCTTTGACAGTGGAGCCCATAAATTGCTCATTGGAGCAAACATCTCCTGCCCTGCTCCAGAAGCAACAGCTACAGCTATCAGGGTGTACTTTGTTTGCACACCTTTGGGTGAGCAGACACCAGCTGCGTGCTACAGAAAGCACAATGAGGATGCTGAGCCTTGGAAAGAAGATGAGTCCAGGTAAGCCCAGAGAATGCTTTGTTCACCCACAGGAAAATAAAGGTGTAATCATCTGACAGCTGCTCTGTGGTCCCACCTCTGTGGTCCCACCTCTGCTAACACACACTCCCAGCTCTCTTAAGAACATTCCTTTTGCAGTCTGTCACCCACCAACTCTCAGGTACCCTTGGCTGTTCACCTCCCTCTGACAGCAGTTGTGAAGTCTCAAACAGCACATTCCAAGGAAACTGTAAATGACAGCGGGGCCAAACCCACCTAGACACTGACCATCCTCAAGCAGATTACATGTCTGCTCCTTGAGCTTTCACTCCTCTGAGTTTATGGCTGCCACAGCAGCTATGAAGACTTCCTGGTGCCCTTTCTGCACCAAGCACAAGCAGTGGATCAGAGTCTGTGACACACAACCCCACCAGAGCTCACCCTGAGGGGTCTCAGATTGGAGCTGGGTACTGATGTAGATAGAATCACAGACTAGAATCATAGAATGGGTTAGGTTGGAAGTGACCTCAAAGCTCATCCAGTTCCAGCCCCCTGCCATAGGCAGGGACACCTCCCACTAGAACAGGTCACTGAAGGCCTCATCCATCCTGGCCTTGAACACCTCCAGGGAGGGAGCAGCCACAACCTCCCTGGGCAACCTGTGCCAGTGTCTCACCACCCTGACTGCAAGGAACCCTTTCCTGACATCCAGTGTGAATCTCCCCTCTGCCAGTTTAAACTCATTCCACCTCATCCTGTCACGACAAGACCTTGTTAATTGTCCCTCCCCAGCCTTCCTGTATGTCCCCTTACAGATCCTGGTAGGCCACTCCAAGGTCTTCTGGAAGCCTTCTCCAGGCTGCAGAGCCCCAACTCTCTCAGCCTGTGCTCACAGCAGAGCTGCTGCAGCCCTCTCAGCATCTTGGTGGCCTCCTCTGGACTAGCTCTAACAGTTCCATGTGCTGCTTGCGCTGGGGGCTGCAGAACTGCACCCAGGACTGCAGGTGGGGTGTGAGGAGAAGGCAGCATTATCTGTACAATGTGGGTGTACAGTGACCACTTGGATTTGATTTAATCTTCTAAAAGCTGCCCAGGGATCTCTTTCAAAGCACTCACTGGAACAGACAAACCTCAGTGCTTTCCTCAAAGTTTCTGGTGGTCTCAGAAGATTAAAGCCACCACAGAACCCTCCCCACTTCCTAATACTTTAAAAAATGCCATCAAAAGGAACAGGAGCAGCTCTCCACGTGAGGTGTCCTTTGGCCATGGTCACCTGTACATGAAATAGAATTTGGTTGGTATCTCCCACTCTAGAAGAAGAAGAACAGATACACAGCAGCTCAAACTGTTTGAGTTAAACAATCTCAGGAACAACGAAGACCTCGAGGCTTGAATGGCACTGAGTGCCATGGTCTGGTTGATTGGATAGAGCTGGGTGACAGGTTGGACTGGATGAGATTGGAGGTCTCCTCCAACCTGGTTGATTCTGTGATGATTCGACAACGATTTATGGCAAGCCCCTGACTTGTCTTTGGCAATGAAATATGCAGCATGGCTTTTACCTGCATTTTCCCAGTTCTTACACATGAAAACCTATTCTAGGGGTAAAATAAATTCCATCTGGCACTGTGCCTCTCCGGGACACGGCTTAATGGCCACGGTGCTCTTAGATCGATGGTTGGACTAGATGATCTTAGAGGTCTTTTCCAACGGAAACAATTATATGACTCTATGACAAACGCAGTCGGAAGCAGCCCCGGAGGGGAGCAGGAGGAGGCGCTCACAGCATCCCTGTCCCGGCTCCCCCGCTCCGTCCGCGGGACAGAGCCGGGAGCGTCCCGGGGCTGGCGGTCCCGGGGCTGCAGAGTGGCAGCTCCGCAGCCGGAGCGGTAGCGGGGCGCTGCCGGGGGCCGGTCCCGGAGCCGCCGCCCCTCCTGGAGGGGCGGGGACCGGCCGCGTAGATTCCCGGAAAGCCTCAGCCCCAGTTTCGTTTCTGGTGTCCCGGGCAGCAAAAGCTGGGACGATGGCGGCCATGGCGCGGTCATTCTCGGAGCCGAGCCTGGAGGGGCTGGAGGAGGAACTGACCTGCTCCATCTGCCTCTGCCTCTTCAGCAGCCCTGTCACCATCCCCTGCGGGCACAACTTCTGCACCTCCTGCCTGGAGCTGACCTGGGCCGGGCTGTCGGGATCCTTCAGCTGCCCGCAGTGCCGGGCCACCTTCAAGAGCCGCCCGCAGCTGCAGAAGAACACGGTGCTGTGCAAGGTGGTGGAGCAGCTCCAGAGCCGCTCCGAGGCCGGCAAACAGGAGGAGGAAGAGGAGGAGGGGGAAGAATCAGCAGGGCGAGGGGTGGAGGAAGCCCCCATCTTTTGCGACAGCTGCCTGCAGGCTCCGGCCGTGCAGACCTGCCTGACCTGCACCGCCTCCTTCTGCGCCGAGCACCTGCGGCCGCACCAGGACAGCCCTGCCTTCCGCGCCCACCAGCTGTGCCCGCCGCTGCGCGACCTGCAGCGCCGCAAGTGCCAGCGGCACGACAAGCTCTTCGAGTTCTTCTGCGGCCAGCACGGCAGCTGCATCTGCTCCCTCTGCCTGCTCGACCACAAGCTGTGCAACACCAGCCCCCTGGAGGTGGCCAAAGTCAACGCTGAGGTGAGTGCTGGGGGCTGGCAGCTCTGCCCGGGGCTGCAGCACTCAAGCGCCTCTCCGTTCCCTCAGAGCCTGGCAGGGCCCCGGATGTTGAGGTCTTGGGTGTGGAGTGCTGGGGGAGGCAGGACCAAGGCCTGGACTCCTAATCCCGTGCCTGACTCGGGTAAACCATTACTGCCCTCTTACGTGGCACCAGCACGGCCTGAGCCCGACCCTCCTCTTTCCTAGATAGTGCCCTAAGGGCCTGGAAGGACTTAATGGAGGTGACTGCCAGATCCTGCTTGGGCTGGGCTGACCGGGATGGCTCTGACCTCTGTGGGGTGACCCACAGCTCTCAGCCTCCTCTGCTCATTGCACAAGCTTTGCTGGGCCCCTGCCCAGGCCGATCGTAGGCAGATGTGGCTCTGTGTCACCTTAAGAAGCAGAGAACTTTAAAAGTAGCCCCAGAGAGATCTTTGTCACATAGATGGAAGGCAGGAGGAGGTTCTCCACAGAGTGAGGGAAGAAAACCTGGTGTCCGTGCCTTGCAGCACAGCTGACCATGGGCTCTTGATGAGAGAAGCATGGCTGAGGAGTGTGGGGGCCAAGCTCCCCTCTGTGTGGAGGGCACACATGCTGCTGACCCTCAGGAGTCCTCCCTGATGTAGTTTAGCAGCATCTTGAACTGAAGGAGCAGGCTACTCACATCTGAGCAGTGGAAGTGCTGTTGAGGGAGAGGGATGGACAGCAGCATTAGGGCAATGCCCAAGCCCAGCCTAAGAGATAACGTAACTGTGTCAGCACTGGGAGCTGCTGTGTTGCTGACAGCAGACAGTCCCCAGCAAGAGGCTGAGCCAACACCAGGAATCTTGTGGAGCTGCAGGAGAGGACTTTTACATGGTGGAAGGTGTAAGGAGCAGTCCACCTTAAGCCAAGAGTACTTGGTGCTGACAACGGTTGTGTAAAACTTTCTTTTGTAAACAAGCACAGCCTGACCCAGAGCAGCCAAGGCAACTGCTGCTCTGAAGTGCTTTTGCATTTTTTTGTTGCAGTTGGTGCTGAAGAAGAAACTGGTGGAGCTGCATAACCAGAGTGAAAAGACCGCTCAGATGATGACCAATGTGAAAACAAACCAAAGCCAAGCTGCTGTAAGTGGGGGACAGCGAAATGCCTGCAAGTTACTTGGTGTCTGCTGGCTGTGGCATAGGGTTGGTGCCTGTACTCCTGTGACAGTGGCTGTAGTGCTGAGACTTTGGTGGCAGGAGAAGATGTGACTGGGAAGGAGCAGAAAAGAGACATCTTGGCAGAGCCAGGCAGCTCTGTGAGATGGGAGCAAGCCAGCCACTGTGGAAGGGCTTTGTACCTGCACTGCTGGCATTCCCAAGCCTTAACGGGGCTCAGCCTCATCCTTTCCAGTAACACCAAGCACATGTCCCTGCAGCCCAGGCTGAGAGATCAGTGAGCTGGAATGGCTGTGGCAGTGCAGAAATACAGGATGGCTCTTCCCCATGAATCACCACCACTAATCCTTGCCCATAGCTGATGGTCAGCAATGCCCTCTGTGCTGAGGGCTGCATCGGGTACCATCCTTTCTGAACCGAGTGGTAGAGACCAAGAATCTGAGAGGCTGCCAGGGCAGCACTTCTGTGAGGATTGTCTGGATTCCTTGGGAGCACAAAAGTTAACAAACTAGAGAGAAACACATGGCTTTAATGGTGCCAGCTCCAGGAGTTGAAACCCACTTGTTCCTTGAGGGCTTGCTTGTAGTAGTAGTAAGCAGTATTTTGTCCATAAACTGTTCTTTGGAAACTGCTGTCTATCTGTCCTTGTCTGTTCCAGGAGACAGCTTCCAGAAATAGAGACATGATCAGAAATGAGTTTTCAGAAATCAAAGCCTTAATTGAAGAAAAAGAGAATAACACCTTGAAAGTCATTGCAGACGAAGAAAAAAGAGTTTGCAGTAAGTTTGATTACATTTGTGGTATTCTGGGAAATAAGAAGAAGGAAATTCAGTCTCTCACAGATCAGATTGAGATGGCTCTGACCGAAGATGATGACGTTCTCTTTTTGAAGGTAATATGTCCTTTAAATGCAAATCAAATCCTTCCCGTCCCTAGACTGCAGAATCACAAAAGCCTGCTGGGGTAGTCCTGCTCTCCAGACCCCTTCAGTCAAATGGTGCAGTCGTGTGCAGGAGCCTTCTGGGACAGCACACACTGCTCAGTACACAGCCGTCAGTGCTGCTGCCTGCTACCTGCCCCCACTGCAGCCACCGCCTCTGCCACAAGCAGAGGGACCAGCGGGTGAGGGAACTCCTCTCTCTGAGGTGTTGCAGCTCTGTGCTGTGATGCCTTCTAGTAGACCTTACTGCTTAAGCTGAGAATTCATGCCTGTGGGTCACAGCTAAAATGTCACCATGAGTGGTGTCTGACTGTAGCCTTCGCTCCTTGGAGCTGAATGCGTGAACCCCACCCAGTTTTAGGGCAATCTGGTTGTGTTTTTCTGTGTCTTCTACATGAGGTCTTCCTTTTGTCATTTCAGAGAGCAACGGCACTGCAACGAGCATCCACTAAAGATGCTTATGTTCCTGCAATTGAAATGGACCAAAACTTGATGCATTCCACTTACCAGGCTGCCATTAGCCTTAAAGACGTCGTGAAACACTCAGTGCCTCAGTGTAAGGAGAGAAAAAAGTGGGAAGTGCTCTGTCACTGGGAGAACCTGGCACTTTCTGCCATGGCTTTGAGCTCAGATGAGGGATCTTCCCCTTCCAATCCAAATACTGTTAAAAGAAATAGTACATCAAATAGAGTTGGTCCATGCAAGCTGTATTTTCCTACTTCTAAAGCCTTCTGTTTCCACACCAAAATGATGCAGTCTGGGCTAAACTAAGAGGAAGAAATGTCCCACTTCTGTCTATAGATGGAAAGGCTGCTGGGTGTGGTGGTGCTGTGAGGCTACAGCATCCTTCTGTAGAATATAAGATGCTTCTGGTACAGCTCAGCCTTTATGCCTCACAGTCATTCCTGGGTTTATAATGCAGCAGGGTTGGTTGCAGTTAGGATGTGGGTTTGAGACTTTACAGTGCTAGGACTATGGTTAGCCAGCTGTGAAGCTGCTGATGGTGTAAGTGGTGTAGAACAAAGCCCTACTTACCAGGTTTAAGCGGAGTGTCTTCTGGGCTGAGACATGGGCTGGCTTCTCTGCTGAGGGTCATTTCAGTTCTATCCACCTAACTGAAAATGAGATTGAAACGTGTCTAAAGCATGACTGTTCCTGGCAATACAAATCATAACATACAACACCATCATTGCAGCAAAGCCACTCCCTGCCAGAATTAAACCTGCTCCAGCAGCTGCTCCCCACAAAGCTGCTGCCAAAAAGCTACGTAAGTACCAAAGAACATCGTGTGCCCTCCCGGCCCTCATCCCCCCTCCTGGCCCTCATCCCCTTCCGACTGTCTTCTCTCTTGGCCATTGTCCCCTCCTAACCACAGCTTTCCCATTAGCTAAGAATCAAAGCAGCTGCCTGGGAGCTGCTTGCTGTGGTGGAGGTGTCAGGGTTCTCTCCAGTACCACTTTGGCACACAAGGGAAGGGTGGTTGGGGCTGTGCAGTGCTGGATGCCTGCTGAGCTCTACAGCAGCAGCACACGAGGGAAGGGTGGTTGGGGCTGTGCAGTGCTGGATGCCAGCAGCAAACATCCAGCAGTCATGTCTGTGCAGGCTGGAAAGCAAAACAGAGCCTCCCCTCCCTCTGGTTCTTGCAGGGCAGTTTTCATTTGAAGTATTTTCGTTTGGTGGGTTTGTGTGTATTGAGTCCTGCTTGTGAGCTCTTCACCTTCTGTTTCTTTTCTTTCCTCCCCCCTACAAGAGAAAGGCCTTCAGCAGACTCAAGGCACCTCGCAGGTGGAGGCAGATACCAGTAAGTGCTGACTAATGACAGACTTAAACATTTTGCTGGCCACATCTTGCCTAGTCTGAGGCTGGGGTGATAGAGACAGTGTTGATGTCAGACTTTGCATGCTGTTTTGTCCTGATACCAGCAGTAATGCAGCCCTCTGGCCTGTCTGGCATGTTCTCTTTTGAAATAAACCTGTGTGTTAGGAAACTGCTTCTGTTAGCTCCACCAAGCTCTTGGGCCCATCCCATTCACAAGGGCTGGATGTGGAGCACTCAGTGGGGTCTGCTGGAGTTGAATGGACTTGCAGCTCCTGTTGTTGCACTGGAAGTGTTGTAGCAAGCAAGGGATATGTCTGTGTGCATCATGGGAACAGGGCAAGTGGCAGTCAGCATGACAGGTGGAGCTTCACCCAGGCTTGTGACGCTGTGAGATAGGAAGCAAACAGTAGATTGTGCTTCATCTGTGTGAATGTTCTTGGATGAGTGTGCTCCAGCCTGCTGGACTGTCAGCTTCAGCTACTGCTGCAGCTCCAGAAGAGCCATGATGATGATGATGTCACAGCTGCCATAGTCCATCAGTGGCCCTTCAGTCTCAGCAGAACTCACAGTTCTATTGTTTCTTTCTTTTCTCCCCAGAGAAGAAGAAAACTCCTAAAGTTGGTGAGTCCAAGCATGCAGCATACTTACTCTAATTTTCATTGACTGCTCTTCAGAAGGTAAGTAGATGGTCACTAGTGTCAGTGTATTTAGCAGAAGTCCAACTCCTGCTCTGAGAAGGCTCTTACAAGTCCAGATGTGAGAGCCATCAAATGCTGAAGGAGGTTGTCCAGAGACAACAAGAGGCTTTCAGAGCTTGAACAACCTGAGCTGCTGTTGACTCTAAGCTTGCATGGACCTCACACCTCTAGATCACAGAATCAGAGAATGTTAGGGGTTGGAAGGGATCTCCAGAGATCATCCAGTCCAACCTCCCAGAGGAAGATCACTTACAGCAGATCACACAGGAATGCATCCAGGCAAGTTTGGAATGTCTCCAGAGGAGAAGGCTCCACAGCAGGAGTGAGGCAGCCTGTTCCAGGGCCCTGTCACCATCACAGCAAAGAAGCTTTCCCTTCTGTTCCCATGGCATCTCCCCTGGTGCAGCCTGCAGTCCTTGCTCCTTGTGCTGCCCTTGGCCATCCCTGAGCAGAGCCTGGCTGCGTCCTCCCGACCCTGCTCTGCACATCTTTAGCACAGCAACGAGGGCAGTGCTCAGGCTCCTCTGCTCTGAGCTTCCAGCCCCAGCTCCCTCAGCCTGTCCTCACAGGAGATGTTCCACTGCCTGCAGCAGCTTGGTGGCTTTGTGCTAGACTCTTTCAAGCAGTTCCCTGAGGTCCTTCTTGAACTGAGGGGCCCAGAACTGGACACTATCCCAGACGTGGCCTCACCAGGGCAGAGTAGAGGGGCAGGAGAACCTTTCTTGACCTACTAACCACTCCACTTCTAATACACCCCAGGATGCTATATGCCTTGGCCACAAGAGCACATTGCTGGCCCATGCTTATTCTTCCAACCACCAGGACCCCCAGGTCCTCCTCTGCGTGACTCTCCAACAGGTCAGTCCCCAGCCTATCCTGGTCCACGAGGTTGTTCTTTCCCAGGTGCAAGACTCTACCCTTGCCCTTGTTGTATTTGATGAGATTCACCCTGCCTAGCTCTCCAGCCTCTCCAGGTCCTGCTAATGGCAGCACAGTAGATGTCCATTCAAGCTGAGTGTGTCGGGTGGTGTGTTAACTGTGCCAGCTTTCTTCCCAGCTGACCAAACTCTCTTCTCTTCTGCCAACACAGCACCAAACACAGCAGCAGCCAGTGCTGCAGCTGATGCTGCAACTAAAGAGCTTATGGAGAGCTTTACGAAGAAGCCCAGAGAGGAGCTTTTGCAGTGTAAGAGACCCAATGATACACTACTTAAAGATTAACTTCCTGAACTTCCTGCCCTCTGTGGTTATCTGGCAAAACTGCTTTTGAGGGGGGGTTAGTCGTTACAAAGGAAGGAAAGTTTTGGAGGAGAAGGGGGCAGAAGGTTTCTCAGTGGTTCTTTTGCCAGATGGATCAAGTCTGCCTTTGATTCTCAAGTATCTTTCTGATGGCAAAGGAAGTTTTCTCAGAAGTACCTTTGGTTTTCCCCCAGGCTGACTGCATCAGGGCAGCCTCGAAACATGATGTGCCTTGGAGGCAGGGTTTGACGGGAGCCCACAGTGGCTGCTTAAGATGCTACTCCAGGTGGTAGACAGTATGGTGTATACCTTCCACTGCCACAGCAGCCATCTCCTTCTTCTGCCAGTGTCTCTTTGGCTGTGAAAGGAGTCCCCTGGGAATGCAGGAGGGAAGGAAAACTGCCCTCCATTTGCCTGCTGTGTAAAACAGAGCTGCAGATGAACTCAGCAGCTGTTATGGGGATAAGTTACTCTTAGGAGATTCCCACTGGAATCCAGAGGGAAATGTTTCCCTATGAGAACAGTTGGACATTGGAATTATCTCCCTGGGGAAGCAGAGGAGTCCTCTGCATTTAAGATTTAGCTTGCCAGGGTGCTGGGCCAGCTCATTTCAACTCCACTGTCACCTAGAAAGGTTCAGCCAGGTGATCCTTGGGATCCCTTCTGACCTGGCATTCTACGATTCTGTGACACCGTGGCCCTAAGAAGTGCCTGCAGTGTGGAGGAGAGCAGAGCAGGGAGATAAACACAGGAGGAACGAGTGCCTGGGCAGGGCCCTTGGGCAGCTGCCGACGCTGGGTGTCGTTGCAGATGCGGCTAACATCACGCTGGACTTCAACACAGCTCACTGCAAGGTGGTCCTGTCTGACAAATACACCAAGATGGCTGTCTCGGACACCCCCATGAATTACAGCTACCACCCTCAGCGCTTCATTGATTGTCCCCAGGTGCTGGGCTTCCAGTGCTTCAAGAGAGGTGTCCACTACTGGGAGGTGGAAATGCGGCAGAACAACTTCTGCGGCATCGGCGTCTGCTACGGCAGCATGGACCGGCAGGGCCCCGAGAGCCGCCTGGGCAGGAACAGCAGCTCCTGGTGCATTGAGTGGTTCAACTCCAAGATATCATCCTGGCACAATGACGTAGAGAAGTGCCTGCCCAACGTGAAGGCGACCAAGATTGGTGTGCTGCTGCACTGCGACGGAGGCTTTGTGCTCTTCCTGGCTGTTGGGGAGAAGCATAATGTGATCTATAAGTTCAAAGCCCACTTCACTGAAGCCTTGTACCCTGCCTTCTGGTTATTTTCCAGTGGCACCGTTCTCTCTCTCAGTGAAATGAGACAGTAGGGTCGCAGATCTTAACGTGGTTAGCAGATAATCAGCCCTACAGCAACTCTCTCTAAGTCTTAGTCTAAGAAGTCTCATAGATTCTGTGTTTCTGACAAAACTTAGTAGCTTTGTCAAGCAGTTTGGGAAATCTGCTGGCGCTTTGGTCTGAACTGCTAAAGCCTTTAGATAATGAGTTAGTAGAAATGGTCATGACTGAGAGTAAAAGCTACAATGAAAGGTTTTTTAAAGACCTTAACTGTCCTTCTAAAAGCCAAGTGATGGTGCACACCATTGTCAGGTGTCTTCAGTAGCCACTGTGGCTTCTGTGGTTTGCTGTAGAGGTTCCACAGAATCAATTTTCCAGTTCTAAATGTGTTTTGCAGGTAGCAATAACCCTCCTGAGAAAGAAACAGGAAGGCTTCCTTGACAAATTCAGGTTCCAAACTTTGAGGTATGTCTCAGTGTTGCCTTTTTCTCTATAGGCAGACTGCTGTCCATCCATCAGGGTTTGCCACACACAAGTTCTGGGTGTGTGGCTCTGTGAGATGGTGCAGAATGAACTAAGTTCAGGTCTTAGAACCTGAAGTTCTAAAAGGTAACATGACAGATCTCCTCAGAATGGAAATGCAGAGGCTTTTACAGAGCTGATGGATAAGAAATGGTTGTCAGAATCACCAGGAAATAAATTCCATCAACTCAGCAACTGGGAATACACCAGCAAGTCTTCAGGGAGGCTTCCTGCTGAGCAGGGCTGTGCATCCTGTGATAACAGAGCTGGTGGGATGAAGCCGTTTGTCTCTTCCTCTGCTCCAGAACAGGCTTCACAGCTTCACACTGAAGGCTCTCCAGAGGGTTTTTTAGTGTGCTGAGGAGTTCAGGAGCTGCACATTTAGCTTGCACAAGGAGCATAAAGGTGCTGCTCACTTGAAGCAGGGCCTCCTGTCAGCCTCTTTGTGAGGCAGAACGTTCTCTGCTGGAGTATTTTCAGTTGTGCTAATGTGAGAAACTGGAATTCCTATGTGCTGTAGGGACCATGGCTCGAGGAGTCTCCAAACACTCTGCACAGGACCTAGAAAATGCTGTTTCCTCTTTGTGTGAAGCTTGTGGGTAGCCAGGTGAGGCTTCTGAAGTATGCAGGGAGTCAGCACAAAGGAGAATAGTTGGGGGATGGGTTTTAAATTCTCCTGGTGTGCTCTGCTTGTGTTGTGTCTTCAGAAGTCTTGGCCACGTGCAGAGGAATCTGGACCTCTGTGTTTGTTACTTACAACTTCAGAACAGTCAATAGGCAGTCAGGGTGTTTGGAACTCATCATTATCGGGGCTGTGCCTTGCTGATGCCTCTGGACTTGCTAGAAATAAGACTTAGTTCTCTTTTTTAGCTCTCATTTCTTGCAGTAGCCCATGAAGGGAAGCTCATATGAAAGTTCTCCTGGACTTTGATTTGTAGAACTTCCCCTCAAGGGATGTGGTGAAATGAGCCACAAAGGTACTGCTGGCAGTTTGGAACAGAATTGTTAGAAGGCTCAGAAGAACCTCTCTGACTATGTTTCACATTAGCCAAAGTGCTTTAGAGGCAGACTTGCAGGAATTCAGGCTCAGTACCTCTGTTATCACTTGGTTTGTAAACTGGTACTTTGTCAAGGATAGCATCAGTCTGACAAGACACTTCCTTTTCTTGGGGCAGAACAGGACAGGATATTGATGGTGGACCTCAAAGTGCAATGGCTGTGTCTGGAGCAGTTGTACCATCTCAAGGGTCTCAGCTTTCCAGAGGACAGTCCAGCACTGAAACTAGCAAACTAGGCAGAACACTTCCAGAGGTGCAGGGGAAAGCTGTGTCCTGCCAGGAGCCAGCCTTTTTGTTCCTGCACTTGCAGCAGTGAGGGCCAAGAACAATTTCCTTTGAGACATTCCATCCCTGCCTGGCTGTGCCACAGGGCTGCAGAACCTCTCAGAAGGGTGCTGAAGGAGTGCTCTGTCCCCCTGCTGATGGAGCAAAAGGTGCTCCAGTGGTTCGTGCAGTGGACATAGTCCACATTTTCTGCTGCTTGCTTCTTGCCTTTGCAGGGGTGTTAGTATGAACCTCCAAGTCTATGGGCTGCTTTGGCCATAGTCTGGAGTGACACTCAAGCAAAGCAGAGCAGAGCAGCTCTTACTCCATGTTGCACCATGCTGGATTCTTTAAACGTGGCTTTGGGGTGTGACCAGCAAATGAGGTGTTCTGGATTACCACAGGCAGTGAAAGAAGCCTGCTGCTGTAGTCCTGATGCCTTGGTTGGATTGCTTTCCTTTGTGCCATGAATGACCAGGGAGGACAGAAGGAGTTTCTGCTGGTTCAGAAAGAAATGGGAACTGCAGAAGCGCATTGCTGGAACTGTTCTTTTGGTTAGCTTTAGGTATCTTGGATAGAGCAAATGGGGTGATATAAATGATTTTTTTTCTAGCAAATATCAGCATAAACTGGAGGAATTTTTACCCAGCCATTAGCTCTCGAAGTTGTAGTGCTTGTAACCAATGTGTAGATGAAAGCATCTGTTTCAGTTATACTTCTCTTTTCATGCTATAAAAGAACCCAACTTAGCCAGTCTAGAAAAAAAGGAACTCCTTCTGGTGTTAATAAAGCCACAAGGATGTGGCTTTATTTTATGATTTGCATGAAATTCTTTGCATACTAATGTACAAGTAGGAGAAACTCTTGCTCGCTGAAAGTATCTTTGTCTTCTTTGAATCCTTTCTTCAATCAAACACATCAATAAAATACTGCAGTTAGAGGAAAAGAAATGTTTATGTGATCCTGAGCCTGCTGCTCGTACTCATTCATCAGCCATGTACCAGCTAGGCAGCCTTGGCAGCACAGCAGCCATGCATGTGATGCCATTTGGTTTATAGCTGTGCCTGTCACTGGCTTAGCAGTTACCTCTTGCTGATTTGACTTGGCTGTAGCAGCGTAAGGATCGTGGTACCCTGAATCCAATAAACACTGATGGCAACCCCCAACTCGGTGTTTGCTTCTGTGCTCTGAGTTTAAGCAAGCAGGAAGGCAGCACAGAGGTGCTAGAGGCTACAAACTGCTCTTTTCCTGCATAACTCACTGAGTTATACAAGCACTGGGGGGGAGAGGAAAAGAGGAGAGCTGCAGAGGCTGTAGTATCCTCTGGGCTATCAAATGCTGTCCTGAACCACCTCCTTCACCTGAGCTACACAACCTTTACTGGGAGCACTGCATCCAGGCAACAGCTGGGGGAAGACGGTTGAGGACTCAGGCTGTGCAGTGGGATTGCTTCACAAAGCCTTAGGTGATGGCTGGCATGTGCCAGCTTAAGTTACAGCTGGGAGCAACAACGAATGATGGTTCCTCGTCTCACTCACTGAAATCAAACTAGAAGGCTTCTAAGCTGCTGCCTCCCCACCTAGACTTCAAAACCAAGCCAGAACAAAAGCATCTACAAAACAAGCCAAAAATTGACTTTTCTGCTTGAAGTTTCTCCAGGTGAGTTAGGCTGATGAAGGTTTTCAGGGAATAAAGTCCCATTTCTTGCCCCCACCCCCTGTTGAGTGGCTGCTGTGTCTCAATCAGTTAAACCCATGTTGTTGTGTGACTCCTGTTCAAAGTTCATCTCATTTAGATTTTCCTTGGCAGCTATTAAAAAGTTCAACTCAGCAATCTGTGAGCCTTGCTCAGCCAAGTAGAACTGTGGTTAAAAAAACTCTGAAGGGAGTTATTTCAGAAGTCAATTAATGGTGGTCTGCCAGAGTGCTCCTCACTCAGCTTTGCTCCAGGCTCACATCTGTCAGCCCTGTGTTTCCCAGGCTGCCCTCAGATGCTGTTACATGGCCAATGATGGATTTATCCACACCCTTCCTTGCACTTTGTGTGGCAGGCACATTCGTGTAGCATTTGAGGGTGTAACAATGCCATTTACATAAAACAGAGGCAGTTCTGGGAGCTGTGCCATTACAGTAATAGCTAATTGAGAAGAAGCAAATATTTAGGTGAAAATATCATCCTGAGCAGTGCCTGGTCCTAAATTAGTCCAAGTAAACTTCAGGGAAGGGAGCGAGTTGTGTTTTGTCTGTGGTTGTATTTAACTCCTTAATGCTTTGCAGGGGAAGAAAAGAGTTTGTACTTTTTACACTACCTACATTCCTTCCCTTTCAAAAATCAAGTACTTGGTGGAGAGGGGGAAAAAAAGGTTCTTTTGGTTAGGTTTTGTGTGTGTGTATGTTAGGGTTAGTTTCTCCTCCTCCCACCCCCAATTTAGAAAGTTTCCCCCTTTGTCTGTGTTATGCCTTGGAACCCTGGGCCTGCAAGTCCTGCTTTCCTCCTCCTGAGTGCAACAAGGCAGTTCCTGGCTGGCTCCATTTATACCAAGTCAAGGCAGGAGTTTTTAATCAAATGATCAGCACACTTCACTGCAGTGTAACAGGTTCTATTTTGGAGACAGGAGTGAATCCCCTGGGATTGAAGCTAAACACAAAGCTGATACTTGAGCAGTTTGGCAATCCTTAGTCTTGGCACTGGCACAGGTAAGGAGACTGAATCTTGCTGTAGCCTCTGCAGGGGACAGTGCAGAGGGCTGCTGCAGTGTGGCAGGCTGTGATGAGTGCTCTGAGAGCAGATCTGTGTTCTCTGCTGGCCCCTGATCCATGTCAGGCACTTGTCTATGGATGACAGGGGGAATAATCCATCCTTGAACTACTGAGGGATTCTTCCCCTGCAGAGAGGGCAATGCCTTCTCAAGTGTTAGCAGGGTTCTAGCCTGAGACTAATGATAAATAGCTCAATTATGGCTGTATTAATTACACAAGCAGGAATTCCATACCTCCAAATTATGACTTTGGTGTTGTGAAAACAGAACTCAGAACTGATCTACTCTGCCCTACTGAGATCATCTCTGCAGTAGAAAGTCCAGTTCTGGGCTCCCCAGTTCAAGAGAGGCAGGGAACTACTGGGGAGAGTCCAGTGGAGGCAGCAAAGTTGATAAGGAGCCTGGAGCAGCTCTGTGAGGAGCAAAGCTGGGAGCCCTGGGGATGCTGAGCCTGGAGAAGAGCAGCCCCAGAGGGGATCTGCTCAATACTCAGCAAGAGCTAAAGGCTGAGGGGCAAGAGGGTGGGGCTGGGCTCTCCAGTGGTGCCCAGTGACAGAACAGGAGTAAAAGGTACAAACTGGAACCCAGGAGGATCCATCTGAACAGGAGGAAAAAACTTTGTTGTGAGGTGCTGGAGCCCAGAGAGGGTGTGGAGTCCCCTGCCCTGGAGAGATTCCAACCCTACCTGGCCACTATCATCCTGGGCAAGCTGCTCTGGGTGCCCCTGCTCTAGCAGGGGGGTTGGACTGGATGAACTCCCTACAGCCCAACACAGCACTGCCCCAGCTGCTAGGAAGTAAATTAACTCTACTCCAGCCTAAACTAGGACAATCCTCCAGTACTTCAGAGCAGCAACCAGCTCCTTTGGGCCTTTCCTGCAGCGCACCAGACAGCAGCCAGAGCTGGTTGTGGGCTCACTGCTATGAACACCAAACTGCACTCTCACACAGCCAATGCTACAACCAAACCTTCTGGCATTTCACTGACTTCCCCAGACCTTTGCTCTTCCAGCAGCGGCATGGGGCTAGTGTTGATCTTGGCTAAAGTGCAGCATCCCTCACTCAGCTGTTTGCATAGGAAGCAAAATCAGACCCTGTCAGCTGGGTAGAAAGCAGCTGAATGACATCAGCCAGGATCTTGCCCCGGAGTTTATTACTCTGCTAATATGCAGAAGGCAACCATCTGCCAGCTGCCTGAAGGTTTAGTAACTACGGCTAAGACTAGAGGTAGCATTCATGAAAAGGGAGAAAAAAAGAACAGGAAAAGGAGCTGTTCAGAAGGGCAATCAAGTAGGGATGGAAGAGGAGAGGAAAAAAATCTAGAGAAGCAGCACACAGAGCTAAAGATACTGGAGTTTTGCAATACTGAGCACAAGCTGCTTTCTAACCACCAAACCTCCACCTCTCCCACAATTCACAGGAGTTTTGTAAGGCAAAGATGTGAAGAGGAGAAACTAACACAGATAAACCAACTGTGGGCTGGCAGTCAGAGTTTACAGGGCTCAGAGCCATTATCTTCAGGAAGTTCTTCAGGACCCAGTGTTTGGTGAAACTCTTCAGCTTTAGGTTTAGAATCATAGAATCAAGCAGGTTGGAAGAGACCTCCAAGCTCATCCAGCCCAACCCAGCACCCAGCCCTGGCCAGTCAACCAGACCATGGCACTAAGTGCCCCAGCCAGGCTTGGCTTCAACACCTCCAGGGATGGCGACTCCACCACCTCCCTGGGCAGCCCATTCCAATGCCAATCACTCTCTCTGCCAATAACTTCCTTCTAACATCCAGCCTAGACCTGCCCTGGCATAACTTGAGCCTGTGTCCCCCTGTTCTGTTGCCTGGTGCCTGGCAGAAGAGCCCAACCCCACCTGGCTACAGCCTCCCTTCAGTGAGGTCTGCCCTGAGCCTCCCCTTCTCCAGGCTCCCTTGGCCTCTCCTCAGAGGGCTGTGCTCTAGGCCCCTCATCAGCTTTGTCACTCTTCTCTGGACACGTTCCAGTATCTCAACATCTCTTTTGAACCAAGGAGCCCAGAACTGGACATAGTCCAGTCCATTTCAGACTCAGCATCCAAAGGCAGGGCTGAATTTTCCCAGCTTCAGTGGCAGTGCCATCAGTTGAGCTGAAACTCACACAGGTTGGCTCCTCTCTCCCTGGCAGCCCAGTAAACATCCAGGAAATCTTTGAAGTGAGTGGCACAGCCCAGCCAAGCCTCACCAAAATGTTCATTGCCAGTGAAAAGGAAGTTCCACCTCCCTTCTTCACCTGGCACTGCAGCAGGGTTCGGATCAGGCCTCACCACTCACCGCTGGCATCATCCTGCTGGAAAATTCTGTTCTTCTGCCTGTAGACTTTGTGGGCACTGACACCAACCCGGGACATGTGCTGCTCTGGGTCGTGAGAAACACCTCGGATAGATCCTTTCAGCACTGGGTGTGAAGGAGACAGGAGCTGGTTATGGAGCAGCAGGTAACTAGTTCAGGTTGTACAAGTTCACCATGAGGCAGCAGTGTGCTCTTGTGGCCAAGAAGGCAAAAGGTCTCCTGGGGTGCATTAAGAAGAGTGTGAGCAACAGGTCAAGAGAGATTCTCTATCTCCCATACGCTGCCCTAGTGAGCCCATATCTGGAGTGCTGGGACCAGTTCTGGGCTCCCCAGCTCAAGAGAGACTGGGGACAGTCCAGCAGAGGCTACAAAGATTCTGAGGGGCCTGGAGCATCTCTGTGAGGAGGAAAGGCTGAAAGTCCTGGGGCTGTTGAGCCTGGAGAAGAGCAGCCCCAGAGGGGATCTGCTCAGTGCTCAGCAAGAGCTAAAGGGTAGAGGGCAAGAGGGGGCTGGGCTCTTTTCAGTGGTGCCCAGTAACAGCACAAGGGACAATGGGCAGAAACTGAAACCCAGGAGGCTCCATCTGGACATGAGGAGAAACTTATTTGGTGTGAGGGTGCTGGAACCCTAGAGCAGGTTGCCCAGAGAGGTTGTGGAGTCTCCTTCTCTGGAGGAGACTAAAGCAAGGAGAATTAGAATATGATTTGACTGGATAAAATAAGAGCTTGTAAAAGGTTTTTAATGTAAAGGTTTGGGATTTTCTCCCTCAGAAGTAAATGGCATTCATGATCAGGAGACACTCTGGGAGTCACATTGGGTGATTCTGTCATCCACAACCTCCCTGGGCAACCTGTGCCAGTGTCTCACCACTCTCACTGTAAAGAACTTCTTCCTCACATCTTGTTTAAATCTCCCCTCTGCCACTTTAAATCCATTACGCCTTGTCCTGTCATTACAAGACCTTGTCAATAGTCCTTCCCCAGCCTTCAGATACTGGAAGGCCACTATAAGGTCTCCTCAAAGCCTTCTCTTCTTCAGGCTGCAAATCCCCAACTCTTGTAGCCTGTGCTCATAGCAGAGATGCTCCAGCCCTCTGAGGCTTCATGGCCCTCCTCTAACTTCATCAGGTAGAAACAACAAGATGGATTGCATCAATTAATTGGGAAGAGGAGGAGAAAAAAACAGCTCAGGAGCACTCCAAGGGACATGTGGGCTCTGTGTGTCTACATGGGAAGGCTTTGCTCCCTGTGAGAGCAAGCAGCATACTTGGGAGAGCTACATTCAGTTTGGGATCTGCCTGCAGGAAATGAGGTCCTTGAAAGAGCTTCTCCCTTCTAGCCTGCACTTCCCTCCCTCATTCAAGTTCTCTTCCCCAGAGCTAGTCTCCTTGTTGGATCAGAATCATAGAATCAACCAGGTTGGAAGAGACCTCCAAGATCATCCAGTCCAACCTATCACCCAGCCCTATCCAGTCATATAGTCATGCCATTTCTTTAAGAAAAGAAGCAAATAAACCCAAATAATCCAGGCAGAAAGACTTCCCTTTGGCTCGCTTACCAAAATCACTGCTGTAAATGGCCATCAGAAGTTCCACGTTGTCACAAGGGCAGCACATAGCTAGGAAAGAGAAGAGTCAGTGACTCACAGCTCTGTGCTGTGCAGTGCAAGGAGAGGAACCTCAGCCCCCTTTGTCTAGCTGCAAATCCATGCATGGATGCCTGCAGCATCCAGCAAAATGCTGGAGGGAAACCTCTCTGCTAGAGAGCAACAACATTTCTGTGGGACAGGACTGGACAGGGCTCGGTGGGAAATCCCAGTGGTGGGTAGGGCTGGGAGCTGCTGACCACAGCAGGAGCTGCGGGTGCTGATGAGCACCAGTGTCACATCTGAAAAGTGGGGTTTAAAAGCCTGAATTTCTGCACTTCTAAAGTTCCTAATCAGAGTTCATTAGGAGCACATTTCTTACGGCCACAGGTGGTGCCGGCTCTGCTCAAGCTGCCGCCGACTGCCTTGGCTTCAGAGAAGCTGCTGTGGCCCACGGCACTTAGGAAAATCACATCACTAATAGCGAAATCAGTTACAAGCCAACAAAGCACAGAGGCAGAGGGTTTGCGAGAACGCTTTGCTGCCTGCTCTCCTGTCAACCTCAGCACGGGAAAGCCGGGGACGCGGCGCGGCTGCCCCCCGCCGCTGTAACCGGCTGCTTCCCGCGCAACGGCTCAGGCCCCGGGGAGCCGCGGACCCCACGGCGTGGTTACAGGTTCCGGCCTGGGGTTCGTTCCTCGCCTACGTGCCCCTTAGCTGCAGAAGTCGGCGGCTCCTGGTCGCTGTCAGGCGCCTGGCAGCAGCAGCAAGCGCAGCCGGGACAGGCCCCGCGGCGCGGCCGTGCTGGGCCCGGCGCTCCCCGCCACAGGGGCTGCGGCCGCTGCGGGCAGGGCTTTAAGGGCCGGCGGGAGGAGGGGGGCTGCCGGAGCCCCGCCGCCCCTCACCGCCGGCCCCGGTCGCTCTGGCAGCACCGCTGGGCCCCACAGGAACGAGTGCCACGGGGAAAAAAAACACTCGCACCAGGCAGGGACACGGCGGCCGCTGCCAGCCTGCCAGCCCTCTTACAGCACGCAGGCCCCGCAGCCCCCCCTTGGCCTTTAAAACGTTTAAAAGTGATTAGTAACAGTTTCCCGTTGCAGCTTAGGAACAAACAAAAGTCGCGTCAACATAACGAAAGCAAACACTGTCTGACTGCTGGGGATGCAATGGTTTTAACTCCCGCTTTCAGGCCTACCGTTCAGGGGTCCCTGCACACGAAAGCCCCAGGCCCGCGATTGTCATGCCGAAGCCAGGCCGTGCCTGCCGGTAATCAGATTCCTATAGGCATTGCCCTTTCCCTCTTCTCAGTGAAGGACGCGGGGAGCTGCCCCTCCGCAGGTCTGACAGAGCCAGGCCCTTTGCCGTGGCTGCCGAGCGCGGAATCAGCATTTCGCGGCCGAGGGAGGCAATGGCGCTGGGCGCTGCCGGGCGGCACAGCCTGGGCGCTGCTCGCCATTGCTCCCCCGCAGCGCCCGCGGTCGGCGGGACCCTGCGGCCATCGGTTACCTTGTGGTTAGCAGTCGTGTGTTCTCACAGTGCCTGCAGATGCACCGGGGAAGAGAAGCAGTTCGTCTGCTGGATTTCTGCAGTCAGGGCTTTTTCTGAGGAGGAAAAGACATTTCCTAGAGGAGACAGAGTTTTAGCCATCAAATGTCTTGCCATGGGACTCCTCGAATCTGACCTGGACCCCCACATAACCATTTCACTTTTCATTCAACAAGTATTTTACATTTTCCCTTTTATCATAGAATCACAGAACCAACCAAGTCGGAAGAGACTTCCAAGCTCATCCAGTCCAACCTAGCACCCAGCCCTGGCCAATCACCCAGACCGTGACAAAAGGCAGAAACAGAACTTCAGTCTCAACTTGCCCTTTGCTGAGACCTTACCCTTCCTCTCCACACAAACCTGTGCTGTGACTCTTGACACGTCTAGGCTAAAGCCTGGCTGAAGCTGGTGCTGGACAGTTTACTCCAGAGGTTCTAAAAACGTTTTTAAACACATCAAAAGTTGACCTTGTATTAACTTGAGCGCAGTGATCCTCAGAGCTTTGTGAAATCATTGCCTTACCCCGTGAAGGAAAAAGCCTGCTGAATATCCCTGCTCTGAAGCCCAGGGAGATAGAAGATAGTACAGCAACAGCCTTTGAAAGGTTTGGTTGTGGCACAGTACAGGAGTGAAGAGGCCACAGCCTGTTCTCTTTTGTGCAAATGAGATGGGGGACAGAGGAGAGGACTTGGGGAGGAAACTGACACCATGATAAAGTGGCTCCATAGGAGGATATATTCACTTCCAGACATCCAAACCAACCCATCTGCTGCCACAGAATCATAGAATCAACCAGGTTGGAAGAGACCTCCAAGATCATCCACCCCAACCTAGCACCCAGCCCTATCCAGTCAACCAGACCATGGCACTAAGTGCCCCATCCAGACTTTTCTTGAACACCCCCAGGGACGGTGACTCCACCACCTCCCTGGGCAGCCCATCAGGAGAAAGCACCGAGGCCCTGCTCTCTGAATGTCCTCCAGCAGCAGTGTTTCTCCTTTCTGGGCAGAGCCCCATGTGTATTTCACTGATGTGCTCAGCAGCCCTCCTGCCCCCAGTTTGTATGAATAACCAAACCATCTCCTGCTAAAACTTTTACCCAGAAGCTGCTCTTTACAGATAAGGACTTTGTGGGCCTATTTCGTCCTTAAGACTACACAAAGGCAGTGCATCACAAATTGTTTTAAGATCCCAAATCACTGATTGTTCCTTCTCCTAAAGGTCATCTGGACCTTTTATCTTGCTGTTGAGGCCTGGTTTCTTTTAACCATGTCAAACACATCTATTTTGGAGCCACACAAACTCACCTTTTCCCCAGGGGTGAGTAGCTGGAGAAAGATGAAGCAGAATTGAGCAAGAAGCTGTGGAGACATCTTTGTAGGTTACCAAAGAGCATTAGTTTCACCCTGGAATGGCAGGACTATGTTGTCTAAAAGTGTCCTCGTGTATCTGAAGGTCTTTGCAGCAGGGATCTCTGCATGGCTGCAGAGCTCAAAACCATACAACTCTTAAGTCTTGTCATGCTGCAGTCCTCAGAGCTAGGCAGCTGTCACCATCTGTAGGCTGTTAGCTGAAAACTCAACTTCCTTGGTGAGGAACAGGAAAAACTGAGTTTCAACACTTTAGTTCACACACTTTAATCTACAGACAAATACAGCACAGGCAAGAGGACAACAAAAAGATGCATTCAGACATTCAGTAACGGAGTCAGTGCTGTGAAAATAGCACTATTTACAAACGTCTGTGAAGGAGCAAATGTTTCTCACAGAGCCTTCTGGGAGCTTCGGTCACAAGAGAGGCCATGATACAACTACTGCAGACCCAGGTTCTCCTAGGTTTCTCCCATGTGAATGTGGAATGACACTATGGAAGCTGGTGGAGTTCTGCCACTTCACTGCAGCTTCTCACAGACAGAACCTGAGCCATGTACTCAACACAAATCACTGCCCATGTAATGATCTGAGCAGAGGTCACAGTTACATGGGGCAAGGGCATCATCACCCGCTTCAGGAATACTGGATGAAGCCAATGAAGATGCAGACAAAGCAGAGACTGAGATATGTTCCACCATCACAGCTCCTGTGCCCACACACCAAATAAAGGACACCCTTCCCAGCCTCTGTGACTTGGCTTCACAGCAATACCCCCTCACCATCTTGGCTCAGCCTCCTTTGCTCCAAAACACAAAGAAAAAACAACTTGGGATGGGAAAGCCTCACTAGATGCCAAGAAAAAATGGACAAGTGTTGACTTCAACCCTTTCTACTGGAGACTCAATATTCTACTGGCTGATCATTTCTTTGCAAGTAAGATCTCAAGACACTGCACAGCTGCGAGCAGTCAACTTTGCTCTGAGCTTTTGTTTCCTAAGAGGTGGGAATGGTGCAGAGGGCTTTTGCTGATGTTTGGACACTGAGTAATACAGACCTCAAACTGCACTGTAAGGAAGCAGCTGCACTGTCAGGAGTACACTGATCTCTCTTTCCTTGCTGCTCAGTACTGACTCCCAAAGCATCACCTTTCTTGGATGTAAAACTCCCTAAGATGTTATAAATTCATAGAATCAAGCAGGTTGGAAGAGAGCTCCAAGCTCATCCAGCCCAAACTAGCACCCAGCCCTGGCCAGTCAACCAGACCATGGCACTAAGTGCCCCAGCCAGGCTTGGCTTCAACACCTCCAGGCACGGCCACTCCACCACCTCCCTGGGCAGCCCATTCCAATGCCAATCACTCTCTCTGCCAACAACTTCCTCCTAACATCCAGCCTAGGCCTCCCCTGCCACAACTTGAGACTGTGTCCCCTTGCTCTGTTGCTGAGTGCCTGGGAGAAGAGCCCAACCCCAGCTGGCTACAGCCTCCCTGCAGGCAGCTGCAGACAGCAATGAGCTCTGCCCTGAGCCTCCTCTTCTGCAGGCTGCACACCCCCAGCTCCCTCAGCCTCTCCTCACAGGGTTTGTGTTCCAGGCCTTTCACCAGCTTTGTTGCCCTTCTCTCAACACCATCCAGCACCTCAACATCTCCCTTGAATTGAGGAGCCCAGAAGTGGACACAGCACTCCAGGTGTGGCCTGAGCAGTGTTGAGTACAGGGGCAGAAGAACCTCCCTTGTCCTGCTGGCCACACTGTTTGATACAGGCCAGGATGCCATTGGCTCTCCTGGCCACCTGGGCACACTGCTGGCTCATGTTCAGCTACTATCTACCAGTATCCCCAGGTCCCTCTCTGCCTGGCTTCTCTCAGCCAATCTGTCCCCAGCTTGTAGTGCTGCTTGGGGTTGTTGCGGCCAAAGTGCAGAACCTTGCACTTAGCCTTGTTAAATATCATCCCAGTTGTACTTTTGGATCTATTATTTGCATTTTGAGGTCTTCTCCTCCCCTGTTTAGTGCAATTTCAGGATATATTCACAGACACAGTGGTTACAAATCCCACCACAGTACTCCAAGCTGAAGAAGACTTTGCTAACGTGCTGGTATGTTCGTGTATGCAGTTACCACTATTTTAAAGTCACATTGTCACACTGTTCTGATCCCTACCTACTGGACAGAAAGAGCTACTATACATACTGAAGTTACAAGCTACAAAAATAAAAATCCATTCTGTTTAGCTATAAAAACCCTAAAAAGAGAAGACTGCTGGAGGTACTGTAAGATTACAACAGCTGGTAGCAGACAAAATGGCTTTTCAGAGGTGTAAACTTTGAAGGCAGAATGCGATGAACTCACAGCATTCCCACCAGCACTTCAAATTACTTTTCTGCTGGAATCTAGAATCCATTTGCAAATGAAACACCACCAAAGATGGACTACAGACAGCATGAGGGTACAGAGCACAGCCAAGAGGGCAGTGTGAGCAAGGGGCAAGCAGTTCTGAATACATTCATACTTTTGAGGAGGTGAGAGCTGGATCCTCAGCTCATGTAAGTCCCCATCACTAGGTTTAGTCAAAATGTGTGGCTTTACTCCAGCTACAAGGCTCTCCCTGAGATGCCCCAAACCTGAAGTGGGTGCTCTGCACTCTTAGCAAATCAAGCTGTGCTTTCAGACCTGTGGCCCAAAGCAAGCTCAGCAGGCAATGTGCCAAATGAACAAGTGTCCTGTTGTCTCATTCCCCTGCTCCAGCAGCAGCTCTCACTTCTCAGAAGCAGTCAGAGCATTTTTAAAGCAGTGCTTCACATTCAGCAGCATCCATCAGGTACTAGTTTACTCCTAGTATATATCCTAGCTTACTCCTAACTGAAGGGTCAGATCTTTTCCAACAGGAAGAAAACTGCTTGTAGTCAGCATAAAGTGCAGGACAAATCTGGATCTTCAGTCAGAACACAGCAGAGATTGCCAAGTGTCCTGCTGCTAACCAGAGATTAACTATCTAAGTTACAGTGGTGCTCTACCAACAAGCATCTGTTGCCAAGTAAAAATGCGTAACTACTAAAAGGTTGCTATCATTTTGCTCTTCCCAGCTAAACCACAGTGCTTGGAGGGCTTTTCAAGCAGTGAGATACAGTCATACACACTCTAAAAGCTGTAAGCATCAGTGCAACATAATACAGAACCAGAAGGAACTGGTCCAAGTGAAACCAGAACCTTTAATTAGCAGTTCTCTGTGGAGAAAAGGGAGCTTCCTCCCCAGCAGCAAAGAGCAAACCCTGTACTTCTAAAGGTCATGGGGTGGACTGGGAACTTCTGGAATCCTCTCTGATATCCTCCAGGTGTGGTGACTGAAGAGGCCTAACAGCTATCTTACTGGGCTAAGAATAAGCTGTGTGGAAACATTCCAATCTTCTTTTCTGACAAGCCAGCTGGCATGAAAGATAAAGGGGACAGGAGAAAAGCTCAGCATCCCCATTTCAGCAGAGCTTTTGCTACTGTCCCAAGTGGCATTTTTACCCGAAAGTAAACCAGCAGAAAATGAGTGGTTGAAGACTGAGGAAAGGAAGTACTTAGTAGTTGTAAACACCAGCAAGACAAAATGTCAGGGGGCACAAATTCTCAATCTGGATCAGATGAAGTTGTACAGAAGAAACTTTTCCCTTCCTCCTGCTAGAAACATTGCCTCAAATGCATTATTTTCTCCAGGTGTGCTCAAATATAGTAGCATTTTCTTTTGCAACCAGGAAAAACTCAAATCTGTTTGCCCAGAGCATGTAATTAAAGCTTCTAAAGGAAATGGTACTTGAAGTTACTTAGTGCCTAAAAAAAAAACCCCAACAAGACCTGCAAAATAAAGCCCTACGAAGGGGCAACATCTAAAGTGACCACCTAAAAAAGAGTTTGAAGAGCAGAAGTGATGCCATACAGTGTGAACAGGAAATGTAGTTCATAACAGCACTGAGAAATGTTCCATTTTTAACAGAGATGACTGTGAAACAGCAATGTTGCCACTGCAGCAGCAAATGCAAAGATCTTCTTTAGTAGTCACAAGAAATCCAAAGTGCTATTAGGAGTATGCTTTAAATCCTGCCCTAAACTGCTTTAAACAGCAGGAGCAACAGACACACTTAGGAAGGGCAGATCCTTAAGTGCATGCTGTTTTCAAGATGAAGAAACTAAGTTTGGGTTTCAGATGCCTTTTGAAGCCCAGACATGGAGAAAGAGATGAGATGCTGAAACATCTGAAACATACCTGAAACAGTTTAACCCTGCTAAAGTGGAAACAAAAAGTAAAGCCAAGCCTAAGACAAGAAGTTCTGTGTGCCTGAAAATACATACACACAGCATCTGAGTGGGAGAGGAGCAGAGAGGTTTGAGTTGAGCCACACAAAGGCTCTCCATGCAGGTTCAGTTTCTGCACTGCATGTCTCGGGACTTAGAAGCTGAAAGTAAAGCAAGTCCCTGGAATCTGACCAAACTCGGACACACCGAAGTGTTTGCAGTAGCAAAACCTAATCTCGACTTCACTCTGGCATGCTTGGCACCTGCTGTTATTCCCCCGCTGCGCATTTCACACAAAGGGCTGCTGGATGAGGACCGCCAGAGCAAAATGCTCACGACTTCGTCCTTCCAGCGCCCACCAGTGAGAAGGTAGCGAAGACCTCAGCGCTGGACACAAACCCCGCTGCCGGGCGCCCTCCTCTGGCCACACAACGCACTGCACCGCTGCCAGCGCAGCTCAGCCGCTGCTTTATGCACCTGCGACATCAAAAACCCACGGAGCACCTCTACACTCACAACACACACACGGTATCAGGCAGCTGCAGCGCCAGTACAAGTTACAAATGTCCATTTAGGTTTCCATTAGAATCTAGGAGCCCAAAGACTCCGGAATTTTAGACTGGACTGAAAACAGTTCAATAAAAGCAACTCGGAACTGGGTTTAACCCAATTTGCACCAAAGTAGAAAGGAGGATACCCTTTGAATGAAAAGACAGCATGTAGGAAGCAGCAAGGCATCCCAGCAGACTCCAGTGCTAATGCTGCATGTTTAAAAAGAACTATTTTCTGTTGTGCACATGACAGTTACATGTGGTTGCAATAAAAGGATGATCCCATGTCTGACTGGGAGGTGGACACTGGAACCTCACAGAGTATTCTCCATACCATAAATACAACAGCCCAGGAGGCCTCCTCATGCTTGCAATGGCTACAATTGCTACCTGGCATTCACTGCAGTCACTGACAGTCACTTTGTGAAACACAAACTTCTTCACTTCCACCTGTCCACTGCAAACAAGATCATTCCCTAGTGTTTTTCCCAAACAGATGCTCCTTTCACTTCCAGTTCTCCTTTCTTTCCCCCTGAGGAGCGGTGGATTGGCATTTCACAAAGAGGATTGCACACATTTAGACCTGGCAGTGAGCACAAGGACCTTGCATGCACACAGCCCACCACCACCAATGCCCACTGGGGCACAGTGGGAGAGGAGAACCCAGCTCACCCACTGGGAGACTTCCAACCTCTTGCCACCTCTTTTTTCCTAGATGGCTGGGAGCTGAAACAGTGAAGTTCTTCAATAATTAAAATTTCTTATGCCATAAACCAACTGAAACAATGATCTGATCAACTGCAGGTAACTTGTTAAACTGTTTTATAACTAAAGCAAGTAGCCAGTGGTGCCATTTCTCTGCTTTTCATAGCACAGACCCTGCTTCTCCTCTCATTTGCTTGTAAACAGCAGTTACCCAAGAAGAGAATTTCATTGTTTTCAGGCTGTTGAGAGTAACAAGTTACTTAAATAATGAATAACTTAATTAGTAGGATTCTCGAAGCCAGTACAAATTTAACCTCAAAATTAAAAAGTAGAGAATGTATCTAATGTATTTGGGGAAGGGGAATTGAAACCACTTTCCTTTTACATAGATTTAAGTATTAATTTGTTCTCTCTGTTTACATACAATAAAAGAATTAAGATGAAGTGCATAATGCTAATGAGCATGAAAATTTACAAATGGCTTCTGCTCTACAGCTCATGACACTCATCACATTTTCAGCCAGGTACTGCTCATCAGTAGTATTTAAGATCTAGCACACAGACTTTCTACGACAGACCCCAGCAAGTTAAAAATGCTCCTCCAAAGAGAAGATTACAGCTGAAGGTTTTACTGCCTTTGCCATGGGTGCAATAAAGTACTTTAAAACATCAAGACTCCATTCACCATCCATGCAAATGCCCTTTGCACTGCTGAGAAAGGGTTTCACCTTACAAAACCTAGAAACAAGGCTCTGCTCCAGCCTGTGGCATCAATTTCAGTTTGCATAAAGCAAACAAACAGCTGAGGGAGTTCTGACAGAAGCAGAGACGTTCAAAGCTGACTGAAGCTCTCAACTTCTCTTACAGTCTTGGTTTATGCAGGATATATTCAGCATGATTTTTTTTCCTGCTTGGAAGATCACCTTCAGTGATTTAGTTGGACTTGACTGAATTAGGGACAAGTTTGAAGCCTCAACTCACCTGCTGCAGGCTTAAAGTACCTAGGATAGAACAGAAAAAAGGAAGCAGGTTTTTGTTAACTATGAAGGTGTTTTCACCTGAGAAGCTTTGAACCTGAGAAGCTACAGATATGCCAAACTGACAATTTCTGTGTCCTGCAGTATGGGTTCTTTACTGCCAGTACAGACCATTAATCTTTTTCAGGTTTCAAGTTTCAGGTCCATCAAGGTATCTTTGACTCCTAAGAGCCAAGCAGTAAATAAATGCTTCCATGCTTTTTTTACAATCAAATTACACACAGGAAGGGCAGAACTTGCCAACCTCTGCAAACAGCTCTTCACCTCCACACTTAGAACTGAAACAGCTGTCAGACTGACTTGCTATTGACCATTTCCAGGTAGGTATGAAGCAAGATCTTCAACAAGGCTTGAAGAAACAAACACGTCTGGTAATGATAATCATGTCTTTAAAGCCCTCCTCTAAACAGGTTTAAAATAGACAGCTTCCTTGCCCAAGTTCTCCTCCAAGAAGCCTCCCCAACAATCACAACTTTACATTTACAAAAGCTACAAGTAGTCTCTCATTGACCTGAAGCAGCATCAGTCACAGGAGCATTCAGTGCAAGTCACAAAGTTGTATCTTGGGTCCCCAGGACCTCAGGAGTATCTGTCTATGGCTTACAAAGCCTCTGAATAAGGTCACTGCCTAGCAGAACTTTCCCAGAAACTTTTGGTCCAACAGAATCTTTCTTCCTAGCTACCTTTCCAAGAGCTCCCAGATCCTCTGCTCTCCCAGCCAAGCCCATTAGATACACACTGCACAAGCTGGTGAACAGGTAAGGGTTTGTCTTGCTCCCAAGAAGAGATGGCAACCGGGAGCAGGCTGCTGCCCGAAAATCAGCCCACAGCCTACCTGGTCTGGGTTTCTGTTCTGGGGAAGAGGGCAGGTGGAAGCAGGCAAAACTCCCAGCAGTTCCTCTTCCCAAGGGTATCAAACTTTGCAAACTTTCTGTGCAGAAGATCTGATTGCACAGCAAGGAAAGGCTGCAGCATCTGTCTCTGTCCTGCCATTCAAGCAATTAACTCCTGCAGCTAGGCACTGGGCATCACCACCGACCTAAAGGGCAAACCAGTTAGGGGAGTTCAGCTGTGACAGCTTTCATGCAGCTAACAGCATGGCTTTATCCTCAGCTCTACTTCACTCACAGGCATGAGCCTCACAGCATAAACCTTTAGCTAGATTAGGTGTTGTCAGTGGTTTAATGAGCTGAAGTTCACTGCTGCATGTTCAGCTTCCCCAGATCTACTCATCTTCATCCGTCTGCTCTCTGGTGGGCTCTGGCTCGGACGTGCTGGAGGCGTCGTCGTCTGTCTGCTCCCCCGAGTGATACAGCATCAGTGCATGGGTCTTGTGAGTGATGGTGACAGTGCAGGGCCCCTGGGCCCAGGGCTCCCCATCCACCTGCATCGGCATCTTGGAGCTCTTCAGGATCAGCTGCCATTGGACAAAGAGCACAGGGTCAGAGCAGCTCCCCAGACCTCTGGAGGGAACTCCGTGACCACAAGATACTGATGCTGCACCTTTTCAGCCTGGCCAAGGAGAAACTCGGCACACAGTTAGGTCACAGAATCCCAGCCTAATGGGGGGTTGGAAGGGATCTGTGGAGATCATCCAGTCCAACCTCCCCTGCTAGAGCAGGAGCACCCACAGCAGCTTGTCCAGGATCCCAATGTCTGGCTGGGGTTGGAAGCTCTCCAGAGAAGGAGACTCCACAGCCTTTCTGGGCAGCCTGCTCCAGGGTTCCAGCACCCTCACACCAAACAAGTTCCTTCTTTTGTTCAGATGGAACCTCCTGGGTTCCAGTTTGTTTCCTGCTGCCCCTTGTCATGTTACTAGGCACCACTGAAGGGTCTGGCCTTGTCCTCTTGCTCCCCACCCTTTAGCTCTTGCTGAGCATTGAGCAGATCCCCTCTAGGGCTGCTCTTCTCCAGGCTCACAGCCCCAGGCCTTTCAGCCTTTCCTCCTTACAGAGCTGCTCCAGGCCCCTCAGCACCTTTGTAGCCTCTGCTGGACTGTCTCCAGTAGTTCCCTGCCTCTCTTGAACTCGGGAGCCCAGAACTGGATGCAGTACTCCAGAGGTGGCTGCACTAGGCAGAGTATGGGGGGAGGAGAACCTCCCTGAAGCTGCTCTGCTCTTCACAAGATCACAGGAGACCATTGGCCCTCTTGGCCACGAGGCCACACTGCTAGCTCATGGTGAACTTGGTTGCACTCACAGGCCCCCAAGCCCAGCAACAGTGGACTGTGAATTACGCCAGGATTACTTTTTACTAACAAGAGGATCCAGCTCAGCTGCTAACTGCAGCTCCAGCTCAGCCACTTGAGTTTCAGATTCTACAGTGTGAATGAAAGCCAGGCTGGGCTGCCAGGCCTCACTTACCCTCACTGTGTGTGCCTGCCCTAGGCGCACAGGATTCGCCAGTTTCACCTGGATCTGGGCACAGTGGAAAGAACCATGAACACCAACAACTTCCAGAAGTCCATCATCATGCCTGTGAACGAAGAAAGGAGACTTGTTAGTGATGCTTATGAGCTGCAGAATACCTGCCCAGATGTTCTACAGGCCTTTTCATGTCTGTTCCTACAGAGAAGACAAATGTTACTCCACAAAGCTGTTTAATTTGCTTTTGTGCTGGGCAACAAACCACACAAGAGCACAAGTATGGAGCAAGACTCCAGCAGGTACACCCCAACTAGCTCCTGGAAATCGTGGCTAGATGACTTCCCAAGGCTCATGGTGCAGAGGAAGGCCCACAGTGGATTTCTCTTCCATAAATCTGTATCATTTTGTCTTTTTCCTCAGTTATTAATCCACAGAAAAAGAAATCTCTTAGTGGCTTAGTCTTTTATATTTGAGCAATACTCATGAGGAATCCAGGCTCAGAAGCCATGCTATGGAGTGCATTTACAGATGTGGCTCCTGAAGAAGGAAGTTCCTCGAGGGAGTATCATAGAATCATAGAATCCAGCAGGTTGGAAGAGAGCTCCAAGCTCACCCAGCCCAACCTAGCACCCAGCCCTGGCCAGTCAACCAGACCATGGCACTAAGTGCCCCAGCCAGGCTTGGCTTCAACACCTCCAGGCACAGCCACTCCACCACCTCCCTGGGCAGCCCATTCCAATGCCAATCACTCTCTCTGCCAACAACTTCCTCCTAACATCCAGCCTAGGCCTCCCCTGGCACAGCTTGAGGCTGTGTCCCCTTGTTCTATTGCTGGTTGCATGGGAGAAGAGCCCAACCCCAGCTGGCTACAACCTCCCTTCAAGTAGTTGTAGACAGCAATGAGCTCTGCCCTGAGCCTCCTCTTCTGCAGGCTGCACACCCCCAGCTCCCTCAGCCTCTCCTCCTGTGTTCCAGGCCTTTCACCAGCTTTGTTGCCCTTCTCTGGACACCTTCAAGCACCTCAACATCTCTCTTGAATTGAGAGGCCCAGAACTGGACACAGTATTTAAGGTGTGGCCTGAGCAGTGTTGAGTACAGGGGCAGAAGAACCTCCCTTGTCCTGCTGGCCACACTGTTCCTGATGCAGGCCAGGATGCCATTGGCTCTGCTGCCCACCTGGGCACACTGCTGGCTCATCTTCAGCTCCTCTCTCCCAGTACCCCCAGGTCCCTTTCTTCCAGTCTGCTCTCCAGCCGCTCTGTCCCCAGCCTGTAGTGCTGCTTGGGGTTGTTGTGGCCAAAGTGCAGAACCCTGCACTTGGCCATGTTAAATCTCATCCCACTGGCCTCTGCCCACCCATCCAGCCTGGCCAGGTCCCTCTGCAGGGCTCTCTCACCCTCCAACATGAGTAATTCATGTGCCCACCTATTCTCCTCTTTACCCTTTCTCCCACTAACTCGCTCAGACTTTGCTTTACTTTATATTTTAACCTCTGCTAAGACAGGATCTTTTCTTTTCTCCAATGGACATATCTTCTAGTTTTTGAAGGCTACCTTTATTTTCAACAGCCTCTACAAAGCTATTGCTTAATCACAGCAGACATTTTGAGAAGGCCTTAAAAGAAACTTGCTGTGTAGGATGCACTTAGCTGAATTCTCTAACACAAGGGAAATGAAAACTCCTAGATGGCCTAGGGTGGTTACAAGGAGTCCTTCTGACTTCCAGGGAGGTCAGGCCAGCTAAGGCAGCTTGCTGGAGGCAGCTGCTTACACTACAGGAAGTGTTAAAGGGGAATAAAACAGCTGCACAGTGTACCTTGCCAAGGGGTAAGGTTCATCACCCATTCCTTCCCAGAGCCTACAGCCACCTCCCCAGTAGCCAATATTCAGGACGATGATGCCTTCCAAATTGGGCAGCTCGATTCTCTCACCATCCAATTCTAGCTTTAAAAGACAAACACAAGTTAATTCCTGTGGCTCAAAGCAGTCCTTCGACAGCAGCCAGTTACTCTCCTGATGCATTTAAAAGGTTTCCACCTGAAAAGAAGCTGGCTCTGTACCAACAGAATGTGTCTGCTTTACATACTTAAAAAAATGGCTTCAGATTTTACAAGAGAGCCTAAAATGTAACAAGTTTCTGTTAGTAGAGAAAGCAACTCTCAACTTATGCAAGTCCCTGCTGCTAAGGCAAATTTTAGCTGAACATCAGCACTTGAACTGAGGCAGGGCCAGAAAAGCCATGTAGAAATGTTCAGTAAGCTCAAAGACTTTGAATTCCAAGAAGTAAGCTGCAGATAGCGAAAGGAACATAAAAGACACTCCAAGCCCAGAGCCATCGTTACACAAATATCAGGTAGCTGAAAGCTGCAAAGCTTTCCCCCTTTTCTTTCACAAGTTAAGTTTTCACACTCCATGGACTGTCCAAAGAATCAGCAAATTAAGAAACTTACCTCAACCTTTTTGTTTAGATCTTTGCATTCCTGTACTAAGCAGTCTTTGGTTCCATAAAAAAAATAAACAGCCTAGAAAGAAAAACAAACCCACAGAAAAAGAGCAAACAGTTAGAAAAAGGCAATGCAGGGGAATAAAGCACCGTAAAGCAAACCAAACAGCCTTAAGTCAAGTCAGCCAGGAGCAAATGGCACTTTACCAAACACACCTTGTTGATGATTCTGCTGGAGAACAGAGAGGGAGTCTTCTCACGGTGAGCGTGAAAATTTAAAGCCATGAGAGCATCAGGTCCTATAGAAAAGTAGTTGTTCATTGTGAATACCTGCAAGGCAGAACTTCCAGTTAGGGGCTTGTTAAATCTACTATTAGGATTTAAAGGTCAGAGTGTTTAATGGGAGGCAGGGAACCAGAGAAGCAGAAGCACACAGGTATCGCACAGAGTCCATATTTACACTTGCAAATCTTACTTTTGGTTTCCTTAAATTGTAGTATCCTTTGTTTGTTACTTGAACCTTCCACCTGAAAAACAAGAGCCATGACTTAGACTCACACTGGACTGTTCTCACTCACTCACTCACTCACTCAGGAATCTCACCCCTGCAGTGGGACCAAGTCAAAAGATTCAAATTTAGACCAACTATGATAGAATGAAGCCTTCCAGAACAACTACGCAAAGACTAATTTTGGACCTCAGCTGCTCTGCAGTTCTCTGCAGCAGTATTTGTGTTTCCTTCCACACAGTGCTGAAAACAGCTCTCAGCAGAGCTGCAGCAGCAGTTGGTTGTGCAGAACCCATCTCTGCCCTGCTCCTTACCTGTCCAGTTTGACTCCATCTGCCTCCATCACGTTTCGTAGGATTTGCTCCACAGGGACTTCTCCAGCATAACCTGCACCCCAGCCCAGGGTATTGGACAGGTCATTGCCTGTTCCTAGAGGTAAAACTGCAACTTGGGGAATAAAAAGTTCTTGCCCCTAGGACACAAAAACAGAGTATCAGCTCCTTCTTTAATGCTCCTTTCTAACTCAGATAGTCTTCACAGCAGTTTGTGCTGAGGATTGAGCTGGCAGTGCTAGGACAGCAGACAGCACACTGAAGTACTTGGTGCGGGGACAACGCAAAGGAAATGTTACACCACTGTGAGAAGGCAAAGGAATACTAGCAGGGAAACAAGGTGCTGGTGGGACTGAGCAGGGCATGGTGCTTTGGACCTTGAAGTGGAAGCCTGGAAGTGGAAGTGCTCCAAGTGGAAGCCTGGGCTTATCTGATTTCCTTGTGCTGCAGCCACAGTAAGTGACTAACACTACTACTGCACGTCCCTCTGGGAAGTGACAGCAACGGCAAGAGAGAGGTAACACAGAGGGCTGTGAAGCACAGCAACCACCAACATGCTCTTACAGACTGCAGTGAGCTTAGGTCCAAACCTAAGGACAAGGTAGTGGAGTACCCAACCAGGCACAAATCCACACACTCAGAGAAGGACAGCCAGCCTCTAAGCTTCAGAGATGCCACATCACACACACACAGACCCAGCTGTCACCAGCTGCAGATCACAGAGCGGCAGACATTTGACATGGCCACCTCAGCAAAGATCTTTGCTCTCTTTCCCACAGACGCTTGAGCAGCTACTCCAGAGGTACCTTGGCCTTTGAAAGTCAGCTCTGAAAAGTACTTGCAATAAGTGGTTACTATTTTTAACAGAGGAGTTATCAGCCAGCTAACCTCTATTTGAGGGTGGAGATAAATGAAGGGAGCAAATAACCTCCTGCTGATAACCAGGAGGTTTGCTGATAGTCCCAGCAGTGTTTATGTAACTCCAGTGGCTCCATTTGAATACTCAGAAACAAAGAACACAGACTTCATGCTGCCTCTGAGGGACAATATATGAAGTGTCCAAGGCCAAGTACCCAAATAATCCTGATCATTAGTCTTTATGGTTACACTTTATTGCATTTCTACTTTATCAGAACATACAAATTCCCTGCTTGCTGTTAATAGGTGAGGCTGCAGACTGATAAGACTGTTTAGAACATATGATAAGGAGCAAACCACTGCACTCATTCACTCTCTGGCAATATAAGCAGCACAGCCAGCAAAATGATGAGGTCCTTAGAGATGACTGAGTGTGCTGGGAGATAGCAGCAGGCTGAGCACATTAGCCACTGTTTACAACAATATAAATCTGCTTAGACAAAGAGGAAAGAATAATGCATGAAAGACTCTTGTTTCACTGAAAAGAACAACTGCAAACATCATTTAAAACCTAAAGCTCTCCTGAACTACAGTGACCCAGAGCAAGATGCATTCTTCCCCCACCACAGGTAAGAACTTCTGCAAATATTTCTCTGCAGGCTTACTCAGGAAAACAAAACCAATAAAAGCAGGTAAGAGATTGGGTGTAGAACTTCAGCAGCTGCGAAACTCCTTTCACACCAAGACATGTTTTAATTTAAAGCCCAATACCTTTATCTTCATCTCATCAATTGCATCCAGGACCCAGCCTACTGTGCCATCCCCACCACAGACGAGAACCCTGACAGCCTTGCAGGGCAGCAAGAGACAAAGCTGGAGTGCTTTAGCGGGAGCAGTTTTGCTTAGATCAAAGACCTGGAAGAAAGGAAAAGTTCTGTAAGTTCACAGAAGGCAACTCAGGATTTGCCTCACAGATAAACGACTTCAAGAAGTTCATTCTAATGCAAAACAAAGACTCCTAACATAAGCAAATCACAGAATCAGGGAATGGCTTGGGTTGAAGGGACCTTGAAGATCATCTAGTTCCAATACCCCTGCCATGGGCACAGGCACCTCCAACTAGATCAGGTTGCTCAAGGTTTGCTCAAAGCAAATGGAAAACCAGGCAGAGGTGACTGGTGGTAACCAGCAATGGCTTCACTAAGGGCAAATCATGCCTGACAAATTTGGTGGCTTTTTATGATGTAGTCACAGCTGCAATGGACAGGGGAAGGGCAACTGATGTCATCTACCTAGACCTGAGTAAGGCATTCGACTCTGTCCCACATGACATCCTGGTCACCAAACTGGAAAAGCACAAACTGGATGGGTGGAGCACTCACTGGATAAGGAATTGGCTGGATGGTCGCATGCAGAGAGTGGTGATCAATGGCACAATGTCCACCTGGCGACCGGTGACAAGTGGTGTTCCTCAGGGGTCAGTGCTGGGACCAGTGCTCTTTAACATCTTTGTCAGTGATATGGACAGAGGAATTGAGTGCACCCTCAGCAAGTTTGCAGATGACACCAAGCTGTGTGGCACAGCTGACTTGCTGGAGGGCAGGGATGCCATCCAGAGGGACCTGGACAGGCTGGAGAGGTGGGCCCAGGCCAACCTCATGACGTTTAACAAGGCCAAGTGTAAGGTCCTGCACCTGGGTCGGTGCAATCCCAGGCACAGATACAGGCTGGGTGATGAATGGCTGAGAGCAGCCCTGAGGAGAAGGACCTGGGGGTCTGGGTCGACGAGAAGCTCAACATGAGCCGGCAGTGTGCACATGCAGCCCAGACAGCCAACCGAGTGCTGGGCTGCATCAAGAGAAGTGTGGCCAGCAGGGCAAGGGAGGTGATTCTCCCCCTTTACTCTGCTCTCGTCAGACCCCACCTGGAGTACTGTGTGCAGTTCTGGAGCCCCCAATACAAGAAGGACATGGAACTGCTGGAGCGGGTCCAAAGGAGAGCCACGAAGATGATCAGAGGGCTGGAGCACCTCTGCTATGAGGACAGGCTGAGAGAGTTGGGGCTCTTCAGCCTGGAGAGGAGAAGGCTTCGAGGAGACCTTATAGTGGCCTTCCAGTATTTGAAGGGAGCCTACAGGAAAGCTGGGGAGGGACTATTTACACGGTCTAGTAATGTTAGGACGAGGGGGAATGGGTTTAAGCTGGAAGAGGGGAGATTTAGACTGGATGTTAGGAGGAAGTTCTTTACAGTGAGGGTGGTAAGGCACTGGAACGGGTTGCCCAGGGAGGTTGTGGATGCTTCCTCCCTGGAGGCGTTTAAAGCCAGGCTGGATGAGGCCTTGAGCAGCCTGCTCTAGTGGGAGGTGTCCCTGCCTATGGCAGGGGGTTGGAGCTGGATGATCCTTGAGGTCCCTTCCAACCTAAACCATTCTATGATTCTATAAGGTGCCATCCAGCCTGGCTTTGAACACTTCCACCTTGGAACCTCTACAGCTTCTCTGGGAAACCTGTTTCAGTGCCTCACCACCCTCGTGGGAACAATCTCTTCTAGTCTCATACAAATCCAGCTTCTTCCAGCTTCAGGCCACTTTGGCCCTTGTCCTAGATCCCCTGTAGCTCCTTTCAGGTACTAGAAGGCTTCTCTAAGTTCTCCCTGAAGCCTTCCTTTCTGAAGCTCTCAGCTCTCCCAGTCTGTCTTCACAGGAGAGGTACTGCAGCTTCTGATTATCTTCTCGGCCTCCTCTGGACCTGCTCTAACAGTTCCATGAGCTCCAGTGCCTCACAAGGAATGAACACCACTGATAAACCAAGCAGAGAGTCCTACAACAGGCATGATGACAAATTCTGTGAAGATGAAAGACTTCAGGTCAAAGTTATTTTTAAATACTCAGCCTACAAAGAGGTTTAATCTTTGAACTGAAACCAAAGAGACAGGGATTTCTGTTAGGCTGTTTTCTAAGTCTGAGCTATGAGCTTCAAAGGAAGCAGCAGGAAATACAAAGAACAAGTCAGTGCCTGACGTCAGCATCCTGTGCCACCCCAGTGGACTTTAAGGGGGAAACAACACCACAAAGCAGCCACTGCAGACACTGATGTCTGCACAAGGCAAAGAAGGGATCCTGCAGGAAGGCTGCAGAGGGACCTTTCATAAGGGTGTCTAGCAATAGGCCAAGGGCGAATGGGTTGAAGCTGAGGGAGAGCAGAGTTAGACTGGATCTGAGGAAGAGGTTCTTTGATATAAGGGCAATGAGCCCCTGGAATAGGCTGACCAGGGAGGCTGTGGTTGCCTCCTCTGTGGGGGTATTCAAGGCCAGGCTGAATGAGGCCTTGAGCAGCTGAGTGTAGCTGAGAGGTGTCCCTACTGCAGAGCACAGCAGATGATCCCCCTATGGCAGGGGGTTGGAACTGGATGATCCTCGATGTCCCTTCCAAGCTAACCCATTCTCTGATTCCTTGAGTTCAATCTTTAATTTCCTGCTGGTGGCTTCTCACTGTCAGTACCTGAACAGGGTTGAGCAGAATTTTAAACTCTCTTAGCAAAGTTTCCCCCATGTTGTTTCCACTGCGAGTGTTGGCCAGGATGATTACTGGCACCCAGTGCTTCCTGCTGTAGGGGACTACCTGCAAGAAGGGAAAAATCAGTCAGTCACACAAACACTGCTCCTCTGAACACCTGCAGAGCTTTGCTCCAAGCCCTGTCCCCTCTGAATGCCACAATCAGCAAGTTACCAATTAGTCTGAAGCAGTCAAACCAGAAATAAATACTTCTAACACACCAAGGTTGAAGATTTTTGTTCTACAGAGAACAACAAACACTACAGTGTTATGAGCACAGCGGCAGGAAAATCACAACACATTCAGAGAAGAACGGGACAGAAACCTCAGGGTTGTTTTGGAGTAACAAACCCCAAATGTCTGCTCCTGCTTCAGCTGTGCGATAGTTTGGGTGTTCCCTGCCCCCCACACTTAATAAAAGTCACCCAGGCTAGACTCAGCTGAGCTGGAAATTAAGGAATGAAGCTTTACATTTACAGCTTAGCCCAAGGTACAAGCAGACAGTTACAATATCTACAGCTATAGACAGAAATAGACAAGTTAAAAAGTAATCCAGAAACACAACAGCCCTCCCAGAAACCAGAGTCCCCAGGAGGGGCTCCCAACCACCCTTCCACCTCCTTCCCACCCCTCTACCTCACCCCAGACTTTGCCTTATGTTCAAGGTGAGTATGGAGGCTCAGCCAGGGGGATTAGGAAGCAGGACTAGTCAGGCAGCAAGTTAGAGAGACAGATAAAAACGTGCAGCCCAAAGCCAGAGAGCAAACTCTGTTATCTATGTTTGTGTTCTTGTTCTTATACATCTCAGCAAGCCTATGAGTGCAGTAGGCATCACCATTGTTTCCGTTTCACTGCCTAGAATCTAATTCTTCTCACCAAAGTATCCCAGCTAGGCTGAAACTAGCACAAGCTACCACATTAACAAATACCAAACACCTTCTAAACCACACTGCAAGTCCTTCAAACACATTGAACCATTTACCTGACAGTTGTTAACCTGACAGTGTGCTGAGTTCCAGTCTGATTGTGTGGGGTTTGGGTGTTTTTCTGTTCTAAGCCCAAGCAGCAGCAGCCAATTACCTTTTCATAACTGCTTCTTTTGTCTTTACGCAGCTGGTTGATTGCAGACAAATAATATGGTGGAATAATTAAATCTCTGAACTCTCCAAATGTGCACTCTTCAGTCTTCAACTGATCCACCATGCACTCATCGTGCACAGTGTACTGACACCACACACACCTGGGGTAGGAACAAACCACAAACCAGGACAAAAAAAATTCCTCAGACAACAGGCACTTGGATTTGCCTCCTGCATTTCAGATGGATTAACTTTCTGGAAAGCACTGATGTTTGCAGGCACCACTGTAAGGAACAGTCTACCAGAGAACCATGGAATGGTTTGGGTTGAAAGGGAGCTCCAAAGGTCATCCAGTCCAAGCCCCCTGCAATCAGCAAGGACATCCTCCCTTGGGAAGAGACTACTGACAAGGTCTTGTGATGACAGGATGAGGAGGAATGGGTTTGAATTGGCAGAGGGGAGACTGAAACCGGATGTTAGGAAAGGGTTCTTTGCAGTCAGGGTGGTGAGACACTGGCACAGGTTGCCCAGGGAGGTTGTGGAGCACAGGAGCACCCAATGTGATCAAATATTGGGTGCTTCTGTGCTCCCCAACCTCCCTGGACGTGTTCAAGGCCAGGCTGGATGAGGCCTTGAGCGACCTCTTCTAGTGGGAGGTGTCCCTGCCTATGCTGGGAGGTTGGAACTGGCTGAGCTTTGAGGTCCCTTCCAACCTAAACCATTCTATGATCTTCCACTAGAGCCTTCTTCAGCCTGACCTCAAATATCTCCAGGGATGGGGCCTCGACTCGGCAATCTGTTGCAGTGGACCACTCCCCTCATGATGCAGAACTTGTTCCTAACATCCAACCTAAATCTGCTCTGCTCTCATTTCAAACCATTGCTCTTATCCTGTCCCTTCAGGCCTCTACAGTCACTCTGCAGCCTTCTTGTAGCCCCCTCAGGTACTGGAAGGCTTCTGTTAGGTACCTCGGGAGCCTTCTCTTCTCCAGGCTGAACATCCCCAGCTCCCTCAGCCTGTCCTCATAGCAGAGGAGCCTCAGCTCCTTCCTCATTTTTGTGGCCCTTCCATGCTGCTTTGGATGCAGCCCAGGCTGCCACTGGCCTTCTGGGCTGCAAGTGCCCAGTGTTGGCTCATGTCCAGCTTCTCACCCCCCAGAACCCTAAAGTTCTTTCCTGCAGGGCTGCTCTCAATCTCATCATCCCCCAGGCTGTACTGAGCTCTAGGAGTGCCCAGGCCTAGGTGCAGGACCTTGCACTTTGCCTTCCCAAACCAATATTCCAGGCATATCACAGAGCAAACCATGCACACCTTGCAAGTTGTGCTGGCTACAAAAAATGACACAGCTTGGTGATGTGCTTCTAAGCCTAGAAAAGCATTTGAATCCTGTGGGGGGAAAAACCAAACAAACCTGCTTTAAATTAATTCTATTCCCTTCAGTTCCCAAAGCAGGTGCTCTAAGTATCCCTTTGGCTTGTCTGCAATATTAACAGACAGAAAGCCTGTATGAGACACTGAACTCTCAGTCCTTAAAGAGCACAGAGGAAATACTATAGTTTCATCTAATAATGCTGATTAATATGTTTAATACTGTCAGTAGCCCTTTAAGTCTGAAACCTGCAAGGTTACGCAGCACTGTCAAGGCTGATGGGAACTTCATCATGCAAAATTGCTCAGCAATTTGACCTGTTCTAAAAGCTGTCCTGGAAAAGGGACTAGAACAAGAGGAAATATTGCAACATCCACTGCCAGCCTCTGCAGAATGTTAATCCTGCATTCAAAGCCTCGGTTTAAGCAGATGTGAAAGCTATTTTTGGAGTCTGCCTGACTAATCCAGCACACAACCAGAGTAGCAATGATACTTGCCCTGTAGTGTGACTTCCCTCTCTGCTTTCCTTTTCTTTCCCCTTTCCCGCCCTCTCCTCTCTTTTCCCTTTTCCTATCCCTTCTGCTTCCACTTCCTCTTGCTTCCTTAAGCCTGCTACAGGACAGTTGTTTGTTCTAGTTACACTGAACAGAGAAAACAGTCTGAAATTGTGGCAGGGAGGGTTTAGCTTGGAGACTAGGAACAATTTCTTTGCTGCAAGAATGGTCAGGGATTGGAACAGACTGCCCAGGGAGGTGGTGGAGTCCCCATCCCTGGAAGTGTTCAAGAAACTGTGGACATGGCACTTGGGGACATGGTGGTCTTAGGCTGATGGTTGGACTGGATGATCTTGGAGGTCTTTTCCAATCAAACCACTCTAGGATTCCTCGACATTTTGGTGCCCTGGATTGTGGCCTGTGGTACCCAGATTGCTCAGGCTACCCACTACACAAATCACAAGTGCATTAGAACCTTCCTAAGGTCTAAAGTATAAACTCTCTTGGGCACAGGGAGCCTTTTAAATCTAATTATACAGCAGCGAGCACATCATGCTGGAGTAATGCAATTAAGAGACGTGGGCATGAGATGCAATGCCATACCCTTAATCTGACTCGAATTACCCACAAGCAATTGAATTTCAGGTTCCTTGAAGCTGTTTTTTGACAGTTTCACATTTGACTACTGCAGGATCTTCTTTGAGGTGCTGTGCCCCAATATGCCCACACCAACCCCAACACAGACATGGCACCACACTTACTCACACCAAGGGGGGTACCTGTAGTCGCAGAGCTTGGGCTGTGTGCCGCACTGTTGCTTGCAGACCATACAGCAGCTGCAGAGCGGGACGTTGCCTCGGATCCAGTGGTGCGGCATGGAGCTGTGGGCTCCAGCACCGCCGCTGTGGGCTCCAGCGCCGCCCCTCATCACGATTTCCTTGCAGAGGAACCTCTGGTCGGCCTTCTTGAGGCAGCCCTCGCTGACACGCAGCCCGCAGCAGCTGCAGAAGGCGCCCTGCAGGATGTGCTGGGCGCAGACGCAGCAGTAGGTGGGCTGCCCGAAGAGGTCTGTGTAGTGCCAGTCGTGTTTGCTCTTGCGAAAGATGTCTCGGATCAGCAGCTGCCGCCGCGATCGCTGGAAGCTGCACCACAGGGTGATCAGCACCGGCAGCAGGACGGAGCACAGCGTCCAGAACACCAAACTGCAGTCGGCCAGGCCCGAGGAGGCCGCGACGCTCCCGCTCCCCGGCCCTTCCATCCCTCAGCAGCTCGGCCTCGCCGGCCAGCCCCTCGCACCGCTCGGGCAGACTGCAGCGCAGGTCCGGGCACGGCTCCCTGCTTCGAGGAGCCAACGCGCAGCTTCACGGAACATCTTTTAATCCCTTATTAGGGCCCAAGCACCTCCTGCCCCCCCCCACATCTGACCTCCTGGCCGGGCGCAGGATCTCAGTGCTGCCCAGGGGCGAGCGCTGCTTGCCCGGGCCTAGAGCGAGACCGGGCCCGGCCCTTCTTCGCCCCACAGGAGGGCTCCGACTGCCAGCTCCGGCTGCCCGAGCGCTCCGCTTCCACTCGGGCCCCTCTGCAAGGGAGGATGTGCGGCAGGAACGGGAGCGGCGCCGCGGCGTGGTCCCCGGCCCCTCACACCGCCGCGCCCCCTCCGCTGCTCTGCGCCGGGGGCCTCCGCCGTCCGGCCCCGCTCGGCGGAGCAGCGGGAGATGCCGGCGGCGGCTCCCCAAGGGGCACCCGCTGCTCCTGCGCTGGGCCGAGCGGCGGCCGCCGGGGATGCGGCGGAAGCGGAAGCGGCGGGGGGCGGTTGCCAGGCGACCGGCGCCGCCCGGAAACGGCGGGAAGGCTTCCGACCGCTGTGGCGCGGCTGAGGGGTCAGCGCCGCCGGCTCTCGGCTCCGTGTCCAGCGGGAGCAGGGCAGCAGCCCGCCGGGGCGCAGGGGAGCAGGGCCGCGGCCTCCGGGCGGCAGAGGCGAGGCGAAGGGGCTGGGTAGAAGAGGCTGAGGAGTGCTGGTGGTGGCTTCGGGCTGAGCTCTGGTGTTTGTTCCTCTGTTACCCCACCCCTACGCGCTTCCCCCATCTAATTTCGTCCTGCCCTTTCATACTGTGCTGTTTCCCCGGCAGCGGCTCTAAAACAAATAGTCACTGCCATTAGAAACTGCAGGTTTTGGACTTTGGCACCCGTCTCTCGAGCAATAAACTCATACAACGTACAGAAGATTTCCTGGATTTGGGGCTGTTGCTGTCTTAAAACAGCTGCTGCTAAGCGCAAGTCCTCCGCGGTGTGACAGTGCTCGGGTTTCTAAGGAAAACGCCATGCTGGAGGTCAGAACCCCAGAAGTGCTCTGCCTGCATCACCTGCTGAGGCTCAGGTCCAGCCCTCACACCTGCAGAGCCTCTGCCTTAGCCCAGGGTCTGTCGCTTACAAGCTGCTCACTAACGGAGCAGTGGTGCTTGTCCAGCCTGGCTGGCTAAGGAGATGTCTCACTGGTGTTCACCAAAGCGAAGGACACTGAGACGTCCCTCTCCAACCTGCTCTTTGATTTGCTGATCCTTCCTGCATCTGAACATTTGCGAGACCCACAGCTCTCTGCCAGATGTCCCTGACATCGAGCAGACACAGTGGCATCAGCAAAACAAACCCCACTTCTTTAGGAGATGAAAAGGCACAGACGAAGATCCCTGCTCGATGTCAGGCTGGCAAACCCTGGCTGAACCCCTGTGGTACAGCAGCTATGGGGGCGTGCTGTACCTTCCCCTCCGAGGGGAAATGCTCACTACTCACACCCCTCCTGAGACAGCCCCTGATGAGTTCCAACTCCTCACTTCATACACAGGAAAAGAACTGCATCAGAGAGACCCATTCCATTCCCTACAGACTGTTGATGCTGGTGCCGTGTGTCCAGCAAGGCGCTGCTCGCGAGATGGTCACATTTCTCAGCTTAGAAACAGCTGCTTGCCAAGACATTTGCTAACCTCCCTTCTTACTCCTCACTGTTAAGGACATTTATAATCCTATTTTCCACTAACTTGTCCTGAGCAGAGAAGGATTCTGTGAGTTTTCCCTTGCATGGTTCTATTAATTTGCTGACAATGTCCCTGCGGTGTTCTTCGGCAACAATAATTTGGCTTTGCTCGAGTCAAACCACATCAACGAGGGGTGCTGGAGCGCTGGAGTGGAGTTATGTTTAGGTGGGATATGAGGAAGAATTTGTTTACTGAAAGAGTAGTCAGGCATTGGAACAGCCTCCTGGGGAGGTGGTGGAGCCACCATCCCTGGAGATGTTTAAAAAGTGAGTAGGTGTGTGGCACCTCGGGACATGGTCTAGAAGACTGTTGGACAAAAGGTTGGACTTGATGATCTTAGAGGTCTTTTCCAACCTTAATGATTCTATGATTCCAAGAGACAGTTTTTGAGGAGGGGTCTCCATTGCAGCTGCCTTTGAGATGAACATTCAGTAAGGGGCAGTTCATAGATTCACAGAATGGTTGGAAGGGACCTTTAAAGATCATCCAGCTCCACCCTCCCTGCCATGGACAGGGACACCTCCCACTAGCCCAGGTTGCTCAAAGCCTTATCCATCCATCCTAGCCTTGAACATCTCCAGGGAGGGAGCATTCAAGACCTCCCTGGGCAACCTGCTCCAGTGTCTCCCCACCCTCACTGTAAAGAATTTCTTCCTAATCTCCATTCTAGGTCTCCCCTCCTTGAGCTTCTTGTCCTAATTGTTTCCTCTCAAAACCAATCCTTTAACTTAGGCAGCCAAACCCATTCCTTGCTCTGCTAAAGGTTTGTTTTCACAAATTTAAACTACCCAGGGTGACTCTGAAGTGGAAAAAAAAGGTCTTCTAATCTTTTTCCCTCAGGAACAGAGTTATGCTGAGAATGCACGGGCAGATAGTAGTGCAGTGCAACACTCCAGGCCAGATACCTTCAGAGCCAGAGCCACCGGATCACTGCCGAGCATAAACAAACACTTGTGACTGACGCAGCCACTTCAAATAGGGGAATGCCTCTGCCGGTGCTGCTCATTTCGGAAGAGACTGGGAGAAAGCAGAATCGAAATGCAGAAGCTGCTTCTGCTTGTCTCCTTTTTGGTCCTGATGAGCACTTTAACAGGTAGGAGCATCAGCAAACCTCTGTGTGTGTACAGCTGCACGGCGTGTTATAAAGTGTTAGTTCATCAGCCTTGGATTTGACTGCCTTCATGAATGCTAAACTGGTTTTATAGTGCAAGCTTCCCAGGGTTTTTTAACAGTCCTGCTATTGTGTTTGCTATTATGACTCTCTGCTTTGCCACACTGTAGCCATTCCTTGTGACTCTCGAAAGGGTTAATTTTACTGTCTTGCTATTTTAGTATCAATTCACCGAGGTCCTACAAGCCGAAAGCTCAAAGTGACCTCTCCTCTGCCACTAAAGCTTGGCTCAGTACTTGGGAAAAGAACTCTAAAAACCAAAGCACCACAGAGAAGAGCAAGGAGTGGGAAGAGCTGCTAACATCTGGAGTTAGATGGTGCTGTTATCTTTTAGAGAGGAACAGGCATGGGTAGGGTTTGCTCCATGGCGGTAGAACTATAGAAAGCAGGAGTATTAAAATGGTTTGAAGTTCCACTCATCTCTGCTGCAATGCAGTATCCACCGGGAGGGGGCTGCGATGAAGGAACACTTTGTCTATAGACAGCCCCCAGCTTTGGAGGCAGTTTGTTTTCTCAGAATCATAGAATCAGTCAAGGTTGGAAGGCACCACAAGGAGCAGCCAGTTCCAACCCCCTGCCATGCCCAGGGACACCCTACCCTAGAGCAGGCTGCACACAGCCTCAGCCAGCCTGGCCTGAAACACCTCCAGCCATGGGGCCTCAACCACCTCCCTGGGCAACCCATTCCAGCCTCTCACCACTCTCATGCTCAACAACTTCCTCCTCACCTCCAGCCTCACTCTCCCCACCTCCAGCTTTGCTCCATTCCCCCCACTCCTGGCACTCCCTGACAGCCTAAAATGTCCCACCTCAGCTTTTTTGTAGCCCCTTTCAGATGCTGGAAGGCCACAAGAAGGTCACCTGGGAGCCTCCTCCAGCCTGCACAGCCCCAACTCTTTCAGTCTGTCCTCAGTTTTACAGCTGACAGATAAAATACTCTTCTTTAATTCTATTTATTTTAATTTCAGACTGACTTTCTGCTTCTCTGTCTTCAGCCACTTCACCAGTTCTGCCTGAAAAAGATGCCAAGCAGGTTCTGAGGAGCCGTCGCGAAGGCAGGCGGAGGAAAGCTGGTTTCCCTGACGAGCCAATGAGGGTGACTGACAATGTCTACTTGCCAATTAAATTACCTAATTGTGCTAGTTTGAGGCTAGCTGGAATGGTTCACTGGGAAAAAATAGATTCTAAGCTGTGAAAAGAAAACTATAGTGATGTCTACTTCACTGTGGTGGTTTGGGTGTCCCCTGCCACCCCCCCCAAACACTTTAGAAATCCCCCAGACTAGACTCAGTTGGCTCTGGAAATGTGAATGAAGCTTATATTTACAGCTGGCACAATGCACAAGCAGATAGTTACAGTATATACAGATAGAGACAGAAATAGACAAGGTAAAAAGGTAATGCAGACACACACCTCCCCTCCCAGAAACCCGAGTCCCCAGGAGGGGCTCTCAGCCCCCCGTTCTCCTTCCCCCTACCCCTCTCAACCTTACCCCAGTCCCAAGGAAGAATGGAGGTTCGGCCAGGGGGATTAAGAAGCAAAGTGAATCGGTCAAAAAGCAAATGGAGGGTGAGGTTAGAAAGCAAGATGGAGTTCAGCCAGCAGTCCAGAGCTCCCCAGCAGGCAAAGAGCCCAGAGCAAAGCCCAGAGCAAAGTCAAGAGTGAAGTGACTTTATCTATGTTTTGCTTTCTATTCTAATACATCTCAGTGAGACTCTGAGGGAAGTAGACANACAAACTCACTTTGCATGTAAGGTAGACTCTGGGAAAAGGTAGAGGGGTAGGAAGGAGGTGGAAGGGTGGTTGGGAGCTCCTCCAGGGGGCTCTGATGTCTGGGAGGACTGTTGTGTTTCTGTATTACTTTTAACTTGCATATTTCTGTATAGAGCTGTAAATACTGTCAATAGCTGCTTATATCTTGTGCTGAGCTGTGAACATAAAGCTTCATCCCTTAACTTCCAGCTGGCTGAATCTAGTCTGGGTGATTTCATATGAGTAAGGGACTGGGGGGGAGGTAAATCCCAAACCATCACACTAATTAAAAAATCACAACACCAAGGCCTCCCCCTCTCCCAAATATTAGAGCTTAGTATTAAGTGTCTGTAAGTTTAATCCCAAGCAGTATAGAATGACCAGCACCCTTGTAAAGCAGCTAGGCTCTTCCACGAATCATTAACCTCCCCCTTTTACATTCTTTCAGTAACTGTTAATTATCATTAATTGGAGGGAATTAATCCCTTATGGAGGGCAGGGATGCCATCCAGAGGGACCTGGACAGGCTGGAGAGGTGGGCACAAGTCAACCTCAGGAGGGTCAACAAGATCAAGTGCAAGGTCCTGCAGCTGGGTTGAGGCAATGCCAAGCACAAATCCAGGCTGGGCAGTGACTGGCTGGAGAGCAGCCCTGAGGAGAGGGACTTGGGGGTGCTGCTGGAGGAGAAGCTCAGCAGGAGCCAGCAGTGTGCACTTGCAGCCCAGAAAGCAAGCAGAGCCTGGGCTGCAGCAGGAGAAGTGTGGCCAGCAGGGCCCTGGAGGTGATTCTCCCCCTCTGCTCTGCTCTGCTGAGACCCCACCTGGAGTACTGCATCCAGTGCTGGAGCCCCTGGGACAAGAGGGATGTGCAGATGCTGGAGCATGTCCAGAGCAGGGCCAGGAGGATGCTGAGAGGGCTGCAGCAGCTCTGCTGTGAGCACAGACTGAAAGGGTTGGGGCTGTGCAGGCTGCAGAAGAGGAGGCTCCCAGGTGGCCTTCTTGTGGCCTTCCAGGATCTGAAGGGGGATACAGAAAAGCTGGGGAGGAACTTTTTGGGCTGTCAGGGAGTGGCAGGACTGGGGGGAATGGANGTCTGTGATTCTGTGATCATTCTGTAAGTGCTGGGCACTGCTCAGGCAATGTGTGCTTGCAGAATGTGGAAATTCTTTATCAGGGTTGACAAATGCCAATGCAGTTGCTGAGAAGAAGGTGGCTTTTCATTTCTAGAGAGGTGGATTTCATTAGGTTGTCCCTGAAAAAGGCAATAACAGGAAACGTCTTCTGCTCGCGGTACATTCTGCACTCGAGGCAGAAAGGAGATGGAGGTGTCTGTGGTCAGTGTGGAGATTGAGGTAGCTCTGAAGCAGCTTTTAAAATCGCTTCCTTTCATTCCCTCATTCATGAATGCCACAGGATGGGTTGTCCTGACACGGCAGAAGTTTGGAGCTGCTCCTCAGTGCCAGAGCATCGATTTTGTATGCAGCATTTCTTTCTAATCTGACAAAAGGCAAAAGAGAATAACTAAAGAGCCTTCTGTTTCCCTTGCTTTGACAACATCCAACACACAGCCCTGCGCTTCTCCAGCGGCACTCCAGGTATTTTAAAAGGACTGCCTGCTGCTTTCCAAAGTAAACAGACTGCTGAAACAACACCCGTCTGAAGAGGCGACCCCTCAGAAGCTGGAGAGCACACAACAGGCTGCCCACGTGTGACAAACACAAGGGGCTCAGTCTGGGAAGGTGCTGGGCACTTCTGAACCCTGCAAGACACAGGGTGCTGAGTACCTGGCAGGACTGAGCTCGGTGGAGTCCTACAACAAAGGGACACAGCCTCAAGCTGTGGCAGGGGAGGTGTAGGCTTGATATTAGGAGGAAGTTGTTGGCAGAGAGAGTGATTGGCATTGGAATGGGCTGCCCAGGGAGGTGGTGGAGTGGCCGTGCCTGGAGGTGTTGAAGCCAAGCCTGGCTGGGGCACTTAGTGCCATGGTCTGGGTGATTGTCTAGGGCTGGGTGCTAGATTGGGCTGGATGATTATGGAAGTCTCTTCAAACCTGGTTGATTCTATTCTGTTCTATCCTGTTCTATCCTATCCTATCCTGTTCTATCCTATCCTATCCTATCCTATCCTATCCTATCCTATCCTATCCTATCCTATCCTATCCTATCCTACTCTGTTCTATTCTATTCTGTAGTGGACAGCAAGTTGTCTGTGGGCCAGTAATGTGCCCTTGTGCCAACGGCATCCTGGGGTGCAGGAAGAAAAGGGTGTCCAGCAGGTCTGGAGAGGTTCTTTGCCTCTGCCCTGCAAGAGGCAGGGGCTTGCTCTGGATTCTTTGTGACAGAAGGAAATGAGTGCTGGGATGAGCCCACCTCAGCTCAGCTATTTTTAGCAAAAGCTGCTTGTGCTAGGCCAGATCTTGCTGTGTGGGGAATTTAATTTGCAGTTCTTTGTGATATTATTTGACTTGGACAGAGCTGCTTCAGCCAGAAAGCCTGTTCAGCTGCAGGCAGCAAGACCTGCATTTTTGATGGCTTTAAAAATCACAGAATTAACCAGCTTGGAAAAGACCTTAGGGATCATCAAGGCCAACCTCATTTATATCACCAGCATGGTTTAATCTTACTGTGACCAAGACCCTGCTCCTCTTCACGTGCCGTCTTCTCAGCCATGCAGACCCATTCTCCCCTGGCTCATGATGCAGAGGGGTTTGAGCCAAGTCTCCCCATGCTTCAAGGACAGAAAGCACAGCAGAAGGCAGGATACTGAGGCCTCCTGCTGGCACCCAGTATGCCCACCCTCTGGTCAGCACAAAGAGCAGAGCCGGATGGCAGCAGGGGGACTTGGCCAGCACAGAGGCTGCTACAAAGCTCCTCTACAAAGCCCTGGAGTGTCCTTTGAACATATCACTGTTCCCAAAGCATATGAGCCCTCCTGTGCTGGGACTGTGACTTTCTCAAGCTAGATTTTGTTCCTGATAGAAGCAAAGCTTTGGTTCACAGCCCACTTCAGCTTGATAACCTGCTGCTTGCACCAGCCCCCTTATAGCTTAGAACAGGTAATTCCCATTATTTCATCTGTCACAGAAGTCAGATGTGTGCTACTTAGAGTCCTTCAGACTGCTGCCACACGATCCTGCAAGGGGTTAATGTGTTTTAATCAGCAGGACTCCATCTTCAAAAGAGGCTGTGACAGACCTGCCAGAATCCCCCTGTCCCCTCAGGACCAACAGAGGTTTCTGCGTGCCTGTGCAATTAAGATCTGTGAATGCAGGATTCCTCTTTTCCTGCTCACAATTCCTATGAAGATTGTAAGATTCTTGCTCAGCACTTTGCTGGGCTGGATGTTGATGTCTTGCATTGAATATGGCTAGGTTGGGGCAAGCTGACTGCCAACACTGTTTGATCATTGTAAGGGATAAATGAATTGGTTTTATATGAGCAGCAAAATTGTCCTGGTTCACTGCCCTGGCAGCAGGCTTGGCTGATTCCATGGTGCAGTCACCTTTCTTTGTCCTTCACAGGAGTATCTGCTTCACCTCCAGCGCCTGGAGCAGAGAGCAGAAGAACAATTCCTTGAGCACTGGCTGAACCCACATTGTCTCCCACACTGCAACAGGGATTTAGTGCATCCAGTCTAAAGGCTTTGTCTGCCCCACACTCAGCAGGTATAGTTCTTGTACGGAGAGCATTTCCTTCTTCATAGTAAAAGGCAGAGCCATAGCAGGAAGGGGAGAGAATAACCAAAGGATGGAGGAAAATGCCTTGAGCTGAAAAGTGCCTGGCCACAGAGCAGTGGCAGGGAACATCAATGTCCTTAGCATGAACATTTGGTGAAGCACTGCTCTGTGGACATAAGTTGGGGTCTGAACAACATTCTTAATGTTGCTTCAGACTGCTCCTGTTTCTCTCTTGTCTGCTTATGCTCCTTTTCCAACTCATCTGCTTAAGTCTTGTAGTTGTTTTCTTAGCTCTCAGTGGGACTGTGGCAGGATTAAACTCGTCTGTCATCCCTGAGCTACAGAAGATGCAGTCTGTCCTGCCAGCAGCTGAGCCTGTTTTGCACTACCTGTTAGAATGTGCTGGTAAACATCGACACAGAACATTTTAATTCAGCCTATCAGTTCCGTTTGTGATTTTCAACACCAGTGTGACAGCATCGTTGGCTTTAGCACTCCTGTTAATCTCATGCCTCACAGAGTTCAGTGGGCAAACACACTCCAAAGCAGAGTGTAGAAGCCAGCACCATAGAATCA
>WAAF01016077.1:96841-108277 GCA_013400475.1 Tricholaema leucomelas
CCCCTTGGCCTCTGCCCACCCATCCAGCCTGGCCAGGTCTCTCTGCAGGCATCTGCTATCCTCCAACAGCTCCACACCTGCTGCTAACTTGGTGTCATCTGCAAACTGGCTGATGACACAAGCCACTCACTGACACCATGACACATCCCAACAGTGCTCCATGCACATCAGCTTTGTGATATGGTCAGCCTTTTTTTTGCTTTGGGTAGGTATTATGTATTAACATCCAATTCTGTGATGTGTGGAGGTAAGGAATGCACAGGATTGGGAAATCTAAGTGTTAATCATAAGCTCTACCAATTACTCAGAGTCTTTTTTGAGGCCCAGACCCAAGAAGCTACACTTCTGTTTGTGTGTCTTTAGAACAGAATAAACCTTCCTGTTTAGATCCTTTAACAGGAATGAAATTTATCAGCTGGGATACATTTAAATCATCACCATAGCACTGATGCTGGATCACTCACAGTTAACTTCTAACATTCAATGTGAAGGCTTAGCTGCCTCCTTTCACAGGCCTTTAAGCAGTAGGACACAGAGATGGCTGCTTTCAGGGCTGATCTGTTTCAAGAGACAGAAAGTTTGGTTGCCTAAAATTCTTCTGTTTGTACCTGCACCAACCTAAATGCCCCTGAAAACCTGGCTCTTGTGCTAGACTTCAATGGACTTATGTTAATCCACAGCAAGCCACAGGTCTGAAACTCACTGGAAAACAAAACCCATCCAATTCCCAAGCCCTAGCCCTAGGAGGCAGGGTGGTGGATTTGGAAATGTCTTGCAGCTGAGGCACAGCTGAAGCTGCATCTCTTAGCTCTTGGGACCCTTCACAACAGCTGCTCCCAGGCTTTCGTGAAGAATTCATCTTAGAAAAGTGCTCAAAGGGTGTGAAGCCATTCCTGTGTTGTTTGTATGGGCACTGCCAGCAGTGTGCACTTGCAGCCCAGAAAGCCAAGCAGAGCCTGGGCTGCAGCAGGAGAAATGTGGCCAGCAGGGCCAGGGAGGTGATTCTCCCCCTCTGCTGTGCTCTGCTGAGACCCCACCTGGAGTACTGCATCCAGTGCTGGAGCCCCTGGGACAAGAGGGCTGTGGAGATGCTGGAGAGTGTCCAGAGCAGGGCCAGGAGGATGCTGAGAGGGCTGCAGCAGCTCTGCTGTGAGCACAGACTGAAAGAGTTGGGGCTGTGCAGGCTGGAGCAGAGGAGGCTCCCAGGTGACCTTCTTGTGGCCTTCCAGGATCTGAAGGGGGCTCCAAAAAAGCTGGGGAGGGACTTTTTAGGCTGTCAGGGAGTGCCAGGACTGGGGGGAATGGAGCAAAGCTGGAAGTGGGGAGAGTCAGCCTGGAGGTGAGGAGGAAGTTGTTGAGCATGAGAGTGGTGAGAGGCTGGAATGGGTTGCCCAGGGAGGTGGTTGAGGCCCCATGGCTGGAGGTGTTTCAGGCCAGGCTGGCTGAGGCTGTGTGCAGCCTGCTCTAGGGTAGGGTGTCCCTGGGCATGGCAGGGGGTTTGGAACTGGCTGCTCCTTGTGGTCCCTTTCCACCCTGACTTATTCTATGATTCTATGATTTCCATGACTGTCAGCAAGGGCTTTCATTATACTTTCTCTCTGTTTTTCCTGCAGACCTCTTCATGAGCACTGAGGAGGATGTACCTGATGAGTGTGCTAAGCAGGACAAGATTATTCCTGCTCATTGTAGAGCTGAACCTTATTGCAGTAGAGTGCAAACCCAGTGGTGCAGCTAAACTTCCAGCTATAAGGAGCTTGATAAGTGATGGACCAAGCCTCTGTCTGCTACCAGTAATGGCTGCAGGCAGGGATGCAGAGCTCAAGAGTTTCCCCCAGTTTCTGAGGTGTGGGTAAGAACAAATCACTGATGAGCCCAGAGTGTGCTTTATAAGGGGGCAGCTTTAGAGTGTCTGGAGCCAAAGGAACTTGGATGGACAGGTCCAGAGGAAACTGGAGGACATAAAGCTGCAGAGCAGAGCAGCTTGCTGGAGGTTGGAGGAATGCTGAGTTACAGTTTCCTGGGTGAAGTACTGATGTTGTATGAAGATGTAGCATAACCTTTCTGCAGCACCACTCTCTCTTTAACTGCCTGATGAGTTTTTCCTGTATTGTTTCATAATAAAATCTTGATCCAGATCCATTTTCAGATGTTTTTGTGACCTTAGTCTGCCACAGTACATGCTCACTGGGATGAGACTGAACAAGGCCAAGTGCAGGGTTCTGCACTTTAGGCACAACAACCCCAAGCAGCGCTGCAATCAGTGCACCCTCAGCAAGTCTGCAGATGGCACCAAGCAGTGTGGCACAGTCGACTTGCCAGAGGGCAGGGATCCATCCAGAGGGACCTGGACAGGCTGCAGAGCTGTGCCCAGGCAACCTCAGGGCATTCAACAAGGCCAAGTGTAAGGTCCTGCACCTGGGTGGGGGCAATCCCAAGCACAGCTCCAGGCTGGGTGGGGAATGGCTGAGAGCAGCCCTGAGGAACAAGCCCTGGGGGTCTGGGCTGATGCAAAGCTCCACAGGAGCCTGCAGTGTGAGTGCAGCCCAGACAGCAACCCTGTGCTGGGCTGCAGCAAGAGCAGTGTGGGCACAGGGCAAGGGAGGGGATTCTGCCCCTTGGCTCTGCTCTCCTCAGACCCCTCCTGCAGTCCTGGGTGCAGTTCTGCAGCCCCCAGCACAAGCAGCACATGGAAGTGTTGGAGCCAGGCCAGAGGAGGCCACCAAGATGCTGAGAGGGCTGCAGCAGCTCTGCTCTGAGCACAGGCTGAGAGAGTTTGGGCTCTGCAGCCTGGAGAGGAGAAGGCTTCCAGGAGAGCTTGGAGTGGCCTTCCAGGATCTGAAGGGGACCTACAGGAGGGCTGGGGAAGGACTGTTGAGAAGGTCTGGTAATGACAGGATGAGGAGGAATGGGTTTGAAGTGGCAGAGGGGAGATTGAAACTGGATGTTAGGAAAGGGTTGTTTGCAGTGAGGGTGGTGAGACACTGGCACAGGTTGCCCAGGGAGGTTGTGGAGCACAGAAGCACCCAATGTGATCTTTGATCTTCTGTGCTCCACAACCTCCCTGGACGTGTTCAAGGCCAGGCTGGATGAGTCTTGAGCAACCTGTTCTAGTAGGAGGTGTCCCTGCCTATGCTGGGGGCCTGGAACTGGCTGAGCTTCGAGGTCCCTTCCAACCTAACCCATTCTGTGATAACGGCAACAGAATGGGTTATAAACGGACCAAAGTAACTTCCAGAGTTCCTCCCTGCACTCACACTAAGGGTCTGAGGGCTTGCAGCAAAACCAAGCATAATTTTTGATGAGCCATGAGGTAATTGCTGCTGCAACAGAGCAGCTGACAGGCTCAAGCAGATGGAGAGTCCTTCTGGTGCCCTTCACTGCCAGTAAGTGATCTCTCCTAGATGATTCCAAGGAAATCATTTAAGTCTGAAAGCATCAAAGGCTTGCTTTCCCCTGCTGCCCCGATGAAATCACAGATTAAATCTGGGAGTGTAAAGAAGTATAATCAGGCTGCTATTGTGTGCCTCATTTGTAATACTCTCAGTACACAGACCCCAATTTGCATATCTCTATTGAAGTTAAAAGTCATTAGATGAAATCCTGGCTCTGGTTTCTCTGGTGCAGTGAAAAACTTCACGCTGGGCCCAGTTATGCCAACTTTCATCTGTCCAAAGTGGACTGAAGCACTGTTCTAAACCAACCAAACTCATTTGGTTATATTCAGGCAGAAGTTAGATTATTGGCAGGTTAAAAAGCAGCTTCCAGTTTGGCAACACTGAGCCCATCCTAAAGCAAACACGTGGAACAGAGATGGTTTATTGGCTTGAAGTTTGCTTTTCCACATTAGGGCTGCAGGATCTCATCTAGGACATCTCCAAAGAAACGTTCTGCATCATGAAGCCTAACACAGCATGGACATCACACTGAGCTGTGGCTACAGAAATGATGTCATTAAGCCTTATTCAGTGTCCTTCAGTGTGGCAGCTCTCCTGTGGTTTGATTCTCTTCCTTACCCAGAGCTTTCCTTCCAAGCCTTGCTGTGCTTGACACCCCCTAAAGCTGAGCTGGATCAAATGTGTCCAAAGACTCATTTTCCTATGTTCACAGGATGGGTTGGGTTGGAAGGTGCCTTAAAGATCACCCAGTTCTGACCCCTTGCCATGGACAGGGACACCCCTCACCAGCTCAGGTTGCTCAAAGTCTCATCCAACCTGGCCTGGAACACCTGCAGGGGGTATCCACAGCCTCCCTGGGCAACCTGTGCCAGTGTCTCACCAGCCTCACTGTAAAGAATTTTTTCCTAATCTCCAGTCTAAATTTCACCTCCTCAAGCTTCAGTCCATTCCTCCTTCTCCTATCACTACAAGCCCTTTTAAAAAGTCCAGTTCCAGCTCTCCTCTAGCCTCCTTCAGGTACTGGAAGGCTGTTCCCAGGTGGAAGGCTGTCCAAGGTCTCTCTGGAGCCTTCTCCTCCTCAGCTTGAACAGCCCCAACCCTCCCAGCCTGTCCCATAGTGGGAGTTCCCCCTCCCTCCATTTATCTTCACGGCTCCTGTCTGGACCTGCTTCAGCAGTTCCAGGTCCTTCTTAGGCTGAGGGCCCCAGAACTGGAGGCAGTGCTGCAGGTGAGGTTTGAGCAGAGCAGGGCAGAGCGGCAGAATCCCCTGCCTGTGCTGCTGCTTTCCCTGCTCTGGCTGCAGCCAGCACACAGCTGGCTCTGGGCTGCCGGCGACCAGCGCTGGCTGCTGGGCACTTTGTCTCTGACACCTCCAAGTCCCTTGGTTAGAAGTTGAGTTCTGTCCATGTCTAAAATGTGTGTGTGTGGATGATAGACTTTTACACCTGCATGCAGGCCACCACCTTTCCTACCGAGAGAAGATTTCTGATGACCTTCATGACCTGAGGCAAATCAGAACTGGCAGATGCAGTCCATGCCAGGGCTTACCAGGGCAAAGCCAGGAAGAAGAAGTGCTCAGCAGGTCACCCACTGCAGGTGGCAAAGCTGGCAGAAGAGCTGATTTCCAAATGCTTTCACAAGCAAGGACCACAGGTGGGCAACTGAGAAACGGCTCATCAGCGTTCACTGCTGCCTTGCTGTTTGCAGTGCCTAGCTCGAGTCCTTCCTCACCTGAAGACCTGCCCACTAGATGCCACTATTTCTGCATACAACCAGCACCAACCCTCCATGGTTCTGCACCCCTCCTCCTAACCCCTGGGGCTTTTTCTTCTTCTCTTCGAATGTTTCTGGGGGAAAAAAAAACAACAGCTTACCTCTAAACCATTAAAAACCTCTCCAAACCCCCCAAACCTTTAGCAATTGGCTAATTTGCTGCCTGTTTTCCCCTCTGGGTCCCAAATTGCTCAGAAGGTGGATGCCGGTGTGGTGTCTGCAGCCAGGTGTGCTACAGAAAGAAATGGTTGAAAGGTTCTACCTTGTAGTGGTTTGTGAGGTTTAGTGTTTGCCGTTCAACCCCTGAGCCTCAGGATGGGGTTTGTGTGCTTGCAGCAGCTCCTTGCTCTTGGAGCAGATCCCATTTGATCTGTCTTCAGCAATTCCAACACACAGCCATAGAATTGGTTCTGTTGGAAAAGAAGTCTAAGATCACCCAGTCCAACCAGCAACCCAACCCCTCCATGGCCAGTAAAACATGGCCCCAAGTGCCACGGTCACAGCTTTCTTGAGCCCCCCCAGGGATGGGCACTCCACCACCTCCCTGGGCAGCCTGTTCCACTCCCTGACCGCTCTTGCGGCAAAGAAATGTTTCCTCATCTCTGACCTAACCCTCCCCTGGCACAATTTCAGGCCATTCCCTCTCTTTCTATCACTTGATACTAAGGAGAAGACCCCAACCCCACCTCACTGCCACCTCCTTTCAGGGAGCTGCAGAGAGCAACGAGGTCTCTCCTCCCGTGTTCACAATAACTCTGACTCAAAGAAGAGCTGCAGTTGTGACTGGTGCAGAGCAGATCCTGCCCGTGTCTGCAGGGAGGAGCAGTTCCAAGATGTGGCCATGTCTTGTGCTGTCCAATTCAGACCTTTATTGCCAGTTCTAAGGAGGGTCAGGCTAAAGTTTGAGGGCAAGAGGCAGTGTGGGGCACCACAGCAGCCACAGCTTGCTTTCATAGAATCACAGAATCAAGCAGGCTGGAAGAGAGCTCCAAGCTCACCCAGCCCAACCTAGCACCCAGCCCTGCCCAATCACCCAGACCATGGCACTAAGTGCCCCAGCCAGGCTTGGCTTCAACACCTCCAGGCACGGCCACTCCACCACCTCCCTGGGCAGCCCATTCCAATGCCAATCACTCTCTCTGCCAACAACTTCCTCCTAACATCCAGCCTAGACCTGCCCTGGCACAACTTGAGGCAGTGTCCTCTTGTTCTGCTGCTGGCTGCCTGGCAGCAGAGCCCAACCCCAGCTGGCTACAGCCTCCCTGCGGGGAGCTGCAGACAGCAATGAGCTCTGCCCTGAGCCTCCTCTTCTGCAGGCTGCACACCCCCAGCTCCCTCAGCCTCTCCTCACAGGGCTGTGCTCCAGGCCCCTCCCCAGCCTTGCTGCCCTTCTCTCAACACCTTCCAGCACCTCAACATCTCTCTGCAATGGAGGAGCCCAGAACTGGACACAGCACCCAAGGTGTGGCCCTTCTCTGCCCTGCCAGCCAGGCTTGGACATCTATTCCACCTGCAGCTGTGAAAAGCACAATTTTAGGTTCAGAGGCCACAGATTTCAATTCAAAGCAAAACCAGAAGCAAAGCAAATGAGTGCAGGAGAGCTGTGCCTGGGTTTGTTTCTATAGACCTTTGTATTGACAGGTACTTTAATGTGCTCCAAATGACAGAGATGAAAGCTCCTGTTTCATGGCTCTGAGTTGCATGGCAGCATTTTGGCCTTCCAGCTGCAGCAGTGAAGGCTTGCAAGAACATCTTCTGCCCAGACTAACTCTCTTAAACTCTTCAATATCTGAGGGTGTTTCAGAGATGCACAAAGTTTTGCTAACAGCAATATGCAGCTCTGGAGGGGGTGTGGGATGTTAATGTTTTGGGTTTTATATAAGAGCTGTAGCTGAAACAGACATTTTTAGCTTTCCTCCCTTCTTCTCTGTTTGCCATTTGATGCTTTTTAGAGCTGCTCAGGGAAAGAGAGAGAAATGTCTTCTATTTCACACTGCACAGCTGCTGCACTGCTTGAGAAAAACAGATTAAAAATTAATGTGGCCTTGGGGCTGAAAACATTTCTTAAGAGGCACTTCAGTGCAATGAGCTTCAGTGAAGTGAACAATCACAGAAAGAGCTGCAGCCCAAACCCCCTCCAGCTGACAGGGAGCCAATTTGTTTGCTTTTTGCTGCCTTTGCTCCCCAGGTCGTTGTGTGTGATTGTGTCAGCTACAGTCTGCCCAGCCCAACCTCAGCAAGGAGTTGCTCCTGGATGGGATGGATCATGGCCACTGGAGTCAGAAGTGGCTTCACTTCATAGAATCATAGAATTCAGCAGGTTGGAAGAGACCTCCAGGATCATCCAGTCCAATCTAGCATCCAGCCCTGCCCAATCACCCAGACCATGGCACTAAGTGCCCCAGCCAGGCTTGGCTTCAACACCTCCAGGCACAGCCACTCCACCACCTCCCTGGGCAGCCCATTCCAATGCCAATCACTCTCTCTGCCAACAGCTTCCTCCTAACATCCAGCCTAGACCTGCCCTGGCACAGTTTGAGGCTGTGTCCCCTTCTTCTGGTGCTGGCTGCCTGGCAGCAGAGCCCAACCCCACCTGGCTACAGCCTCCCTGCAGGTAGTTGCAGATAGCAATGAGCTCTGCCCTGAGCCTCCTCTTCTGCAGGCTGCACACCCCCAGCTCCCTCAGCCTCTCCTCACAGGGCTGTGCTCCAGGCCCCTCCCCAGCCTCGGTGGCCAGCAGGACAAGGGAGGTTCTTCTGCCCCTGTACTCAGCACTGCTCAGGCCACACCTTGAGTGCTGTGTCCAGTTCTGGGCTCCTCAATTCAAGAGAGATGTTGAGGTGCTGGAACATGTCTAGAGAAGGGCATGTCCCTGGAGGTGTTCAAGACAAGCCTGGATGGGGCACTTGGTGCCGTGGTCTGGGTGATTGGCTAGGGCTGGGTGCTAGGCTGGGCTGGATGAGCTTGCTTGATTCTGTGATTCTGTGATCAGCATTTGCCACACCATCAGCACTCAGGCATCGCTCACTCTGTTAGTCTCCCAGCCACATTTTACTGCCTATAAACCTCACCTCCAGATCTCCTTTGCTGCCTCACAAACAATGCATGGCCCTGCTCAGGCTGATTGTCATTAGGCTGGAGTGCTCAGCAACTCTAAGTACATCACCTCGACTGCCCTGAAACTTGTAGGGTGGGATAATGAGCTGTGTGCTCTGAACGAAGCAGGAAGGAAAAAACTTCTCAGTTCTGATGAAGTTTGCACAGAAGTTTGCACAGAAGTTCTGCTGAGGTTTGCACAGAGCTGCTGATGAAGTCTGCCCAGAAGTTTGCCCAGAGGTTTGCCCAGAAGTTTGCACAGAAGTTTGCACAGAGGTTTGCCCAGAGGTTTGCACAGAAGTTCTGCTGAAGTTTGCCCAGAGGTTTGCCCAGAGGTTTGCCCAGAAGTTTGCCCAGAAGTTTGCCCAGAGGTTTGCCCAGAGGTTTGCCCAGAGGTTTGCCCAGAGGTTTGCACAGAAGTTTGCACAGAGGTTTGCCCAGAGGTTTGCCCAGAGGTTTGCCCAGAGGTTTGCACAGAGGTTTGCCCAGAAGTTTGCCCAGAAGTTCTGCTGAAGTTTGCCCAGAGGTTTGCCCAGAGGTTTGCACAGAAGTTTGCACAGAGCTGCCGCTGAAGTTTGCCCAGAGGTTTGCCCAGAGGTTTGCCCAGAAGTTTGCACAGAGGTTTGCCCAGAGGTTTGCCCAGAAGTTTGCACAGAGGTTTGCCCAGAGGTTTGCCCAGATGTTTGCCCAGAGGTTTGCCCAGAAGTTCTGCTGAAGTTTGCCCAGAGGTTTGCCCAGAGGTTTGCACAGAAGTTTGCACAGAGCTGCTGCTGAAGTTTGCCCAGAGGTTTGCCCAGAGGTTTGCCCAGAAGTTTGCACAGAAGTTTGCACAGAGGTTTGCACAGAGGTTTGCCCAGAGGTTTGCCCAGAAGTTTGCACAGAGGTTTGCCCAGAGGTTTGCCCAGATGTTTGCCCAGAGGTTTGCCCAGAAGTTCTGCTGAAGTTTGCCCAGAGGTTTGCCCAGAGGTTTGCACAGAAGTTTGCACAGAGCTGCTGCTGAAGTTTGCCCAGAGGTTTGCCCAGAGGTTTGCCCAGAAGTTTGCACAGAAGTTTGCACAGAGCTGCTGCTGAAGTTTGCACAGAGGTTTGCCCAGAGGTTTGCCCAGAAGTTTGCACAGAGGTTTGCCCAGAGGTTTGCCCAGATGTTTGCCCAGAGGTTTGCCCAGAAGTTCTGCTGAAGTTTGCCCAGAGGTTTGCCCAGAGGTTTGCACAGAAGTTTGCACAGAGCTGCTGCTGAAGTTTGCCCAGAGGTTTGCCCAGAGGTTTGCCCAGAAGTTTGCACAGAAGTTTGCACAGAGCTGCTGCTGAAGTTTGCCCAGAAGTTTGCCCAGAGGTTTGCTCAGAGGTTTGCCCAGAAGTTTGCACAGAGGTTTGCACAGAGGTTTGCACAGAAGTTTGCACAGAAGTTTGCCCAGAGGTTTGCCCAGAAGTTTGCACAGAAGTTTGCCCAGAGGTTTGCCCAGAGGTTTGCACAGAAGTTTGCCCAGAGGTTTGCCCAGAGGTTTGCACAGAAGTTCTGCTGAAGTTTGCCCAGAGGTTTGCCCAGAGCTGCTGCAGAAGTTTGCCTGTAACTAAAAAGCTCGAGGGCTGTACATTATTAGTTGTTAGGAGCCAGACTTGCAGCAGAGTCCTCAGCTAAAACTGAAGGTGCAGTGCTTCCAAAAAAAAAATGCAAACTCCCATCAAGAAAGAGTTCCTGGAGCTGCAGGCTCCCCAGAGCCAGGCAGAAGGCAGTCTGCATGCACGTGGGCATGGAAAATCGCTCGGCCAAGGTTTATACAAGGCAAATAGAATCCACTGTTCTAAAAGGGGGGTCGTAAAGTTTGATGTGCCTATTTCAAAAGCATTTGGAACAGATACACACACACACCCCCCCCACCTCCACCCCCTTCTGACCAGACAGGAATGGCTTTGCTTCCAGCTTTAGTGCCAGCTCCGGGGGGGGAAAAGTACCAAGGAGTTACACTTTCTGGCATTTTGGAGGACATGGGGCAAAGCTGGAAGGAGCCCACCTGGGAAGAAGGCTGAGGAAGATGTGATGGGAGGCAGCCAGGGCTGGAAAGAGCAGAGCTGAGGCTGCGATTGAATCAGGGGAGGGCAGCAGGGGCGACACCAGGCCGGTGTGGAGAGCAGAGGGTCCCTGCCTTCGCCGTGTGGAAGGAGTGCCCCAGCTTTGCCCTTTGATCTTGCAGCTTAATTCAATCTGGGGCCAGCTCAAAGCGCAGTGGGTGTGTGGAGGTGCAGGCCTGCACCTACCTCTGGGGGATGGAGGAGGGATGGAGACAATGGGCAAGTGGTGCTGCCCCTCTGCCCAGCAGGCTTCAGCCCTGCGCTGCCTGAGCCAGCTCCCGTGGCTGTCCCACTTTCCTGGGGCCCAGCTCAGACACACACAGGGGATTTTTTCCCAACTCAAGTGCTTGTAGGAGCAGAGATTTCAACCACAAGAGCTGAGCTTTGGGGTGCCTGATTCCCTCAGGATGTCACAGTTTTCACAAGGTGGTTGCAGTGCCAAGGGGCTACAGGCTCCAGTCACTCCAGAACCTGCTTGCCCTGGGCCTGCCCAGCACAGCTCTCTGCTGAGCTGTCAGCCTGTCAGTCAGTCTGTCAGCCTGTCAGTCACCCTCCCTGTCGGCACTGCCTGCTTGCCTCAGAGCCACACCAGGTCATCACATCAAGTGGGGGCTCACTTTGCTCCCCTGCCCCGAATCACTGAGCGGATGTGAGGGTAGTTCAGAGTTACAGAGGAAGCCAAAGAAAGTTTCTCTTGCTGATAAAAGATCAACCCAACCCTGCTCTGGGGCAAAACACTTCCACGGGGAGACTGTCAGACCCAGAGAAGCAGCACCTTGGGAGTGCTGCTGGAGGAGAAGCTCAACAGGAGCCAGCAGTGTGCACTTGCAGCCCAGAAAGCCAAGCAGAGCCTGGGCTGCAGCAGGAGCAGTGTGGCCAGCAGGGCCAGGGAGGTGATTCTCCCCCTCTGCTGTGCTCTGCTGAGACCCCACCTGGAGTACTGCATCCAGTTCTGGAGCCCCTGGGACAAGAGGGCTGTGGAGATGCTGGAGAGTGTCCAGAGCAGGGCCAGGAGGATGCTGAGAGGGCTGCAGCAGCTCTGCTGTGAGCACAGACTGGAAGATTTTGGGCTGTGCAGGCTGGATCAGAGGAGGCTCCCAGG
>WAAF01016077.1:115315-157311 GCA_013400475.1 Tricholaema leucomelas
CTGCCCACACTGCTCTTGCTGCAGCCCAGCACAGGGTTGCTGTCTGGGCTGCACTCACACTGCAGGCTCCTGTGGAGCTTTGCATCAGCCCAGACCCCCAGGGCCTGTTCCTCAGGGCTGCTCTCAGCCATTCCCCACCCAGCCTGGAGCTGTGCTTGGATTGTGCCCACCCAGGTGCAAGATTCCCAGCTCTTTGCCTCAGCTGCACTATCTCTGTCTCCTGATCTGCTGTGACACTGGAAATTATTCACCTCTAACTGTCTTGGTGAATTTCAGCTGGCCTTGGCCACTGGCCTGCTCCGAGGGCTGCCTTGTCAGGATGCCTGTTTACCTTCAGCAGAACCCCAGGGGGAGTTCCACACACAACATTCAAACCCACTTGTGCTAGTTTGAGCATAGCTGGGATGTATCCCTCGCCCCCCACACTTTAGAAATCACCCAGACTAGACTCAGTTGGCTCTGGAAATATGAATGAAGCTTATATTTACAGCTGGCACAATGCACAAGCAGATAGTTACAGTAGATACAGATAGAGACAGAAATAGACAAGGTAAGAAGTAATACAGAAACACAACTCCCCTCCCAGAAACCTGAGTCCCCAGGAGGGGCTCTCAACCACCCTTCACCTTCCCCCTACCCCTCTCAACCTTACCCCAGTCCTAAGGAAGAATGGAGGTTCAGCCAGGGGGATTAAGAAGCAAAGGTGAAATCAGGCAAAGCAAAAGGAGGGTGAGGTTAGAAAGCAAGATGGAGTTCAGCCAGCAGCCCCAGCTCTCCCCAGAAGGCAAAGCAGAAGAGAACAGCCCAGCACCAAGTGCCCAAGCAAAGTGACTTAATCTTTGTTTTGCCTTTCTTCTTTACACATCCCAGCAAGACTGTGAGCGAAGTAGACCTCACCATTGTTTTCATTTCTCAGCCTATCATCTAGTTCTTCTCACCAAAACATCCCAGCTAGGCTCAAACTAGCACACTGCTCAAGGAAATGAACCATTTAAAAGGGCAAAGACAGAGCTCTGCTGCCGTTTGGTGTGGCTCTGCCATCACTGGAGGCTACTGCCAGCCGTTCCCCTCCAAACAAACCAGGCAGCCTTCCCAGGCAGCCTTCCTGAGCAGACCACCAAAGCACTTAGCATCTCTCTGTTGCTCACCAAATAGTTTCATGATTTTCCAGAAGGAAGAGCCAGGCCAAAGGGTAATAAGCAGTGAGGGGATGGGAGTACATCGTGTCTCCAGACAGCGTGGAAACACAATAAATCACTGCAGGAACCAAATTTTACATGGCTTGGCTTGGGCATTGCCTCTGGCTACGAGGCAGTGCTGAACAGCAGCGCCAAGCACACTAAGGAGCACGCAGCTGCTCTTGCCTGGCTCCTGGAGTGCTGCTGTTATCTTCAGCAGCAGCCCAGGGCTCTAAAAGCAGCAGCCTCGGTCTTAGAAAGCCTTCCCCTTGCAGATCAGAATGTCAGCACCAGAGACTGTGTCTATGCTAAGAAATAACATACAGAAGCTCAACAGGGAGGGCAGCTGATGGCAGTGGTGTCCGTCTGGGATGGACACCAGTCCCGTTCCTCGCAGCCTTTAGGTCATGGCTTGGTGTAGGTCGGTGCCACACTGCCACGTACAGCAGAGAGGCAGCAGAGCCATCTGAGACCCACCTAGCTCAGAGGTGTCTCAGGCTAGCAGCAGAAAGGCAGAGTCTGGGCAAACTAATTAAGCCAATTTATCCAGAGTTTTGGTAAGGTAAAGCATCTGCTCTCTGTCCTCACCAGCTTATTTAGTTGTGCCATGTTCAAGACATTATTGATGATCTGGACCAGGGGATTGAGTCCAGCAGCAGTAAGTTTGCAGATGACACCAAGCTAGGAGCAGCTGTGGAGCTGTTGGAGGGTAGCAGAGCCCTGCAGAGGGACCTGGCCAGGCTGGATGGGTGGGCAGAGGCCAATGGGATGAGACTGAACAAGGCCAAGGGCAGGGTTCTGCACTTTGGCCACAACAACCCCAAGCAGCACTACAGGCTGGGGACAGAGTGGCTGAGAGCAGCCAGGCAGAGAGGGAGCTGGGGGTGGTGGGAGAGAGGAGCTGAAGAGGAGGCAGCAGAGTGCCCAGGTGGGCAGCAGAGCCAATGGCATCCTGGGCTGGCTCAGGAACTCTATGTCAAGAACTTCCTCCTAACATCCAGCCTAGACCTGCCCTGGCACAGCTTGAGGCTGTGTCCTCTTGCTCTGTTGCCTGGCAGCAGAGCCCAACCCCAGCTGGCTACAGCCTCCCTGCAGGGAGCTGCAGACAGCAATGAGCTCTGCCCTCAGCCTCCTCTTCTGCAGGCTGCACACCCCCAGCTCCCTCAGCCTCTCCTCACAGGGCTGTGCTCCAGGCCCCTCCCCAGCCTTGCTGCCCTTCTCTCAACACCTTCCAGCACCTCAACATCTCTCTGCAATTCAGGAGCCCAGAACTGGACACAGCACTCCAGGTGTGTCCTGAGCAGTGCTGAGCACAGGGGCAGAAGAACTTCTCTTGTCCTCCTGGCCACACTGCTCCTGAGCCAGCCCAGGATGCCAGTGGCTCTGCTGCCCACCAGCAAGCCAGACACACACTGAGCTGCTGCCCGTGCACTGCTGCAGCGTCTTCTGACAGAAAACATGGATTGCTGCCACCAGACAGACACAGAATCTAGTAAGCTATTCCCTGCATTCTTCTATCCCCCTGGGCAGGCTGTGTAAGGGAAGCCATTGATGCTTTGCCATCAGATAGACACACAGAGCAGTAATAAAATCCCCATGATTCACTGCCTTTCTATTCCTTGGGGTGCTTCTGAAGAGGCAGCTACTGATTTCTTACTTATGTTTAAATGATTTGTGAAGGGAAAAGAAAAAAAAAATCTCTTTCACAGCCCCTGCCTTCAGCCACAGGGGAAGCTTTCCTGGGAGTTCAGTGCCCTGGGCTAGATAGCTCCCTTCTAATTACTTGTCCTTATTTTGCTTGGCTTTTAAAGAGCTGAAGTTCTCCCTAATCTTGTCATTTTAATCAGTGAAAAGGTTGTTATCTCCCAGGTAAAACATCAAAGGCTCCCCCCAGGTTTGGCACTCATTTCAGCATGAGGATTTCCAGCCTGAAGAACATGATCTGTAAGACCTCACCATTTGTAACACAGCAACTCCCCCAGTCCAGGCCATCACATCATAGTGCCCTTCCCTAAGCATCCTGCACTAGGCAAATGTGGTGCAGAGAAAACAGACATGCCAAGTGAATTTCCCAGCCACAGAGAAGAAAATCAGGCAGAAACCAAGCCCTCCAGATCTCTGGCCTGGTGCCCTGCTCCCTGGGTATTCTGCATCTCAGCCCTGTCTAGCCCCTTGGCAGAGTGAGCTCCAGCACAAGTGCAGGAATTGTCACAGTGGAGAACAGACAGGACCTCCCCACCCACCACCCATCTCTCTGCTAGGAGAGGCCACAATGGTCCTTCTTTTGGGGAAGCAGGAGGACTTGCAGGTTCTGCCTTTAGCCAGAGGTAAGTTTGGACAGCATGGAAATAGGCAGGGGGCATCATGGAAATAGGCAGAGGGAAGCATGGAAATGAGCACAGGGCAGCATGGAAATAGGCAGAGGGAAGCATGGAAATAGGCAGAGGAAAGCATGGAAATAGGCAGAGGGAAGCATGGAAATGAGCACAGGGCAGCATGGAAATAGGCAGAGGGAAGCATGGAAATAGGCAGAGGGAAGCATGGAAATAGGCTCAGGACAGTGTGGAAATAGAAATAGGGCAGCATGGAAGCAGACAGAGGGCAGAGGTCTCCACATCCAGGCTGCAAAGGGAATCCTATCCCCAGGACAGCCTGGAGTGCCCACTGCTCTAGAAAGCACAGCATCTCCTGCAAGTCCCATGGCAGGGCTCTCACCACAGGGCATGCTGTGGTGCCTGGGGTGAGCGTAGCCCTTCCTGGCCATTTCCTTTCCGTGTTAGTCACATTCCTCTTGCTCTGCTTTCTGCCTCCAGAAGCCCAGCAGCAGCTCCGTGTCTGGTCAGGGCAGAAAGCAAGCATAGCACTTTCTGTACCAACTACCCACAGCTCAAAACCACCTAATAATATGTCTCAGTTCTTCCTGACTTGGTAGTGTCTGCACTGGAGAGGCCAAGGTTTGGAAGAGAAGGAATTGGCCAGGACAGAAGTGCATTGGCAGAGCTCTGTCGAGGCACTCACGCAAATCCTGCCCACACCACATCTGGACCCATCCAAGGCTTTCATGAGCCCTGGAGTTGCCAATCTTTTTTTTTTTAAAGCAAACAACCAATAAAGGGAGAGGGGGAAAAAGAATAAAGAAAGTGCTTGGCCCAAGGCTTGTTGCTGCTCAAGAACTTCCCACATTGTGCTGAGTGAAAGCAAGGCAGGAAGTGTGCTCTTCTGGGGTCCAATTCACACCCAAGGTCTTGGCCTCAGCCACATCTCTTCTTCCAGGCAAGCTCAAGCATTTAAATGTGGCTGGTGAGCTCCTTGGGCCAAGTGAGCAGAGTTTAGGGCTGAGCTGGCCCAGAGGTAGGCTGACTCAGTTTGTTTCTTCAAGGAGGGCTTGCTGAGAGAGTTGTTCAGCAGCCCAGGCTGGAAAATAAAGCTGCTGCTCATGTAGGGAAGTCCTTCTGTAGTGTGGCAGCTTGCAGTCCAGCAAGGGGAATGCCTCCATCCAGACCTGCACTTGTGCACCTCACTTTCCACCTACTGACATCCACTGCTGCAGAGGTGAGCAGCAGCCTGAGATCAGCAGCTGCAGCATAAGGTGTGAGGAGGAAGCTTAGGGGAACGCTGTAGTTGCTCTTCCTGCATCTCTCCCCTGCCTGAACATGCAACAAACATCCAGCCTGTCTTCCCAACCTTAAACCCTTAGCCTGGAGAAGAGGAGGCTCAAGGCAGACCTCATTGCTGTCTACAACTACCTGAAGGGAGGCTGTAGCCAGGTGGGGTTGGGCTCTTCTGCCAGGCAACCAGCAGCAGAAGAAGGGGACACAGCCTCAAGCTGTGCCAGGGCAGGTCTAGGCTGGATGTTAGGAGGAAGTTGTTGGCAGAGAGAGTGATTGCCATTGGAATGGGCTGCCCAGGGAGGTGGTGGAGTGGCTGTGCCTGGAGGCATGACAAGACTGGATGAGGCACTTAATGCCGTGGTCTAGTTGATTAGATAGGGTTGGGTGATAGGTGGAGCTGGATCAGCTTGGAGGTCTCTTCCAACCTGCTTGATTCTATGATTCTATGAAATTAATCAAGAGGCTGATTTAAGAGCCAAGTGTATCATCCTTAAGAGCCTTTCTCTGTTGTCTAGAAGGCAGCATTTTGTTGTTCTTCCTCTGCCTTGGGTGGACAACCTGAATCTTCATCTGCATTCTCTGAATGCAGCAAGGGAGGACCTGAGACAATGAGGCAGCCCCAATCACTTGATATTAGGTTCTTTGGTGAAGAATACAACCACGTGGAACAGGCAATTCATCATCAAATATCAGAGATTTCTTCCCTGACCAAATGCTGCTCATCCTGGAGCATCACTGCCACTTGCAGCCTCAGTGGGAACAGATGTAATTCCACGAGGCATGATCACTTTGTTCTGATGGGACATTACAATCAGAGGTCTCTTGAAGAAGACCTCTTATGTACAAACTCTTAACTCAAGGTAAAGGGCTAGAATCCTCCAAGAGACAGAGAGACAGAGGCAGAGGTACAGACTCTGGAAGGAGCAGCTCAACACCTCATTAAGTGAGCTGCGTGCCCCGGGCCTGGGTGACTGCACATTTCCAACACAATCGGGGCTGTGCTGCTCCCAATTCATGGCGTTTGTAATAAAGGGAGGCGTTAAATTGCCTCCTTTGGTGAGCATCCTGGAATGTCTCTAACTTCCCTACCAGACACGGCTGCCTTTGAGTGATCTTTGGGAGGCACTTGGAGGAGAAATGTGCTATATAAAATCAGAGATGATGCCAAACCTCAGCGTTGGATTAATGTGTCTGTGCGAGCTGAGGATGAAAAGCCACCTTCCACTTGATGGCAAGGTGTCAAGTTCCATGGCAGTGTAAACTGGTGCAGGCAGTTCATTATGAAAAAGGCACTCCACTTGCTCTGACAAAGGATCTGACCTGCTCCATTTGCCTGGAATGAAGCAAACAGAATCCTGGGGCTGGACATGCCAGAAGCAGCACTACAGGCTGGGGATAGAGAGGCTGAGAGCAGACAGGAAGAAAGGGACCTGGAGGTGCTGGTAGAGAGTAGCTGAAGAGGAGCCAGCAGAGTGCCCAGGTGGGCAGCAGAGCCAATGGCATCCTGGGCTGGCTCAGGAGCAGTGTGGGCAGCAGGACAAGGGAGGTTCTTCTGCCCCTGTGCTCAGCACTGCTCAGGCCAGCCCTGGAGTGCTGTGTCCAGTTCTGGGCTCCTCCATTGCAGAGAGATGTTGAGGTGCTGGAAGGTGTTGAGAGAAGGGCAGCAAGGCTGGGGAGGGGCCTGGAGCACAGCCCTGTGAGGAGAGGCTGAGGGAGCTGGGGGTGTGCAGCCTGCAGAAGAGGAGGCTCAGGGCAGAGCTCATTGCTGTCTGCAGCTCCCTGCAGGGAGGCTGTAGCCAGATGGGCTTGGGCTTTGCTGCCAGGCAGCCAGCACCAGAACAAGAGGACACAGCCTGAAGCTGTGCCAGGGCAGGTCTAGGCTGGATGTTGGCAGAGAGAGTGATTGACATTGGAATGGGCACTTAGTTGATTGATTGGTTGGTTGGCCAGGGCTGGGTGCTAGGTTGGGCTGGATGAGCTTGGAGGTCTCTTCCAACTTGCTTGAGTCTATGACTCTATGATTCTATGACCTGTCTGTGACTGAAGCAGCAGGGCCGTGGGTTCCTGCTCGTTAGGTGATGCAGTGAGTAATGCTGTTGTGAAGAACTTCCTCCTAACATCCATTCTGTACCTCCCCCGGCACAACTGGAGACCGTGTCCCAGTCCAGCAGCAGCATCGATTCTCCTTTGACCGGGACAGAACTGAGCAGTGCAGCAGCAGCAGCTCAAGGGGACAGAGCAAAGCAGACTCCAGCAAACAGGTCTGCGGGGCCATTTGCAAAGCAGTTTCAGCCTCTCACCGGGAGATATTTCCTGGGTAAATTAGCAGAATCCAGAGCACACATTAGGTCTGTGACTGCAGTTAATGAGGCCTTTGTGTGATTAGATGGACTGGTAAGGAGGATCATTTGCTAAGACATCTTTGGGAGCAGAGCGAAATACCCGTCCCTGAAGGCAGCCGTGGGCAATCCGTTAGCTTTCTATTGCCCATGTAAGCCGCTCCTTAGGAATAATGAAGGCTCATAAGGAAGCTTTGCTCAGAAGAATAAATGACTAACCAGATTTTATCAGCGCACAAGCTAAAGTCAGTGATTTATGAAGAAATCTTGGTCCCGTCGAGTGGAATTTTCCCAAAATAAATTCACGTAAACAACTTGCCACAAAGAGGCAGTCAGAGCCGCTCGGTATGTGTAAACAGCTTCCACAGTTGAGAATATAATCTCCTTGACTGCTGGGCAGTCTGGGGAGATTCGTGCAGAGTCTCCCTGCAGAAAACCACCTTTGGCTCCGATCCTCCTGACATCATAATGCCACCCATTTCATCAGCTCCTCGCCGGCGCTGCTGCCCTCGCCGCTGGGGAGAAGCAGTTTGCTGCTGGGGAGAAGCAGTTTGCCGCTGGGGAGAAGCAGTTTGCCGCTGGGGAGAAGCAGTTTGCCGCTGGGGAGGAGCAGTTTGCCGCTGGGGAGGAGCAGTTTGCCGCTGGGGAGAAGCAGTTTGCTGCTGGGGAGAAGCAGTTTGCCGCTGGGGAGGAGCAGTTTGCCGCTGGGGAGAAGCAGTTTGCTGCTGGGGAGAAGCAGTTTGCCGCTGGGGAGAAGCAGTTTGCCGCTGGGAGCCAGCGCACGGATCGCTGCGGTCCTCAGCCGGAGCTCAGGGCGAGAGCCGCGGGCGGGAGTAGTGGGGAGAGGGAAGACAGACGGAGCTGAAGAACCCCCCCCCAGCTCCCGGCTGAAAGTATCCCAGTGTGTTCAGTTTCCAGTGGGGGATTACCAGGACCTTTTTAAGTGTTCCTAGAATCAAGCTGAAAGCACAAAGTGTTGCATGAAGGTGGCAGAGCCATTCTTAACAGCCTTCCAGGGGGCTCGTACTTACGTGCTCCCTAACTGTAAAGTGAAGTCAAATGATGAATAAATTATCTCCCTGATGTTAATTAGGCCTGCGATGAGGTAACTCTGAGAGGGGTGTGTGTAAACGGGGCCGGTGACCCAAACCCGCTTGGGTTGGCTCCCAAACAACCCCAAGCCCAGCTCTAAAGCAAGCCAGGCTCTTTTCAGCTTGCAGCACTATCAGACATCACAGAATCATAGAATCAAGCAGGTTGGAAGAGACCTCCAAGCTCATCCAGCCCAACATAGCACCCAGCCCTATCCAGTCAACCAGACCGCGGCACTAAGTGCCCCATCCAGGCTTGGCTTGAACACTTCCAGGGATGGCAACTCCACCACCTCCCTAGGCAGATATTTCCTGCTCTGGCCTAATTCATCCACAGAAGCAACGCATGGGTCAGCAGCAGTTGCACTGGCACAAGGACGAGTGGGCAGGCTGGCTGAGGCTCCAACCTGCCCAGACAGTTAGCTCCTGCTAATGACTGCTCATAAATACAGCATCGTTAGCAGCTCCCAGGGCATGAGAGCTCCAGCCCAGCATGTCCTGCTGCTCCCTGGGAGAAGAAATCCTGCTCTATGCACATGGATTTTGCAGGCACTAATAAGTACCTTTTTTAGATTTGTAGAACTTTCAAGGCTTTTCACAGCTAATATTTCTGCCTTACCCTGATTTCCCTGCTCTGCCTGCAGCACAGATGAAGACTGATGTGTTTTAAAAGGGACTGCTGATTTTGCAGGCCTCTTCTGGGTTGCCTGACTTGAGCCAGCCCTGAGAACAGCCTGATAGTTTAGAGGATTTCCAAAGGATCAGCTCCTTGGAGGCATCTCAGCACAACACCTCATCAGTCTCCCCTCAGCTCTAGTCAGTGACACATAAGAAAGAAAGAAAGAAAGAAAGAGAAAAAAGAGAAAGAAAGAAAGAAAGAAAGAAAGAAAGAAAGAAAGAAAGAAAGAAAGAAAGAAAGAAAGAGAGAGAAAGAGAGAAATAAAGAAATGAAGAAAAAGGAGAAATAAAGAAAGAAAGAAACGAGAGAAAAAAGAGAAAGAAAGAAAGATAGAGAGAAAAAGAGAGAAAGAAAGAGAAAGAGAGAGAAAAAAGAGAGAAAGGAAGAAAGAGAGAAAGAGAAAGAAAGGGAGAAAGAAAAAAGAGAGAGGAGAAAGAAAGAAAGAAAGAGAAAGAAGGAAAGAAGGAAAGAAAGAAAGAAGAAAGAGAGAAAAAAGAGAAAGAAAGAAAGAGAGAAATAAAGAAATGAAGGAAGNCAGTCCCCAGACACTGCTTGCTCCTGAAGTCACTGTTGGAGCTGCCCAGGTTGCATACCTGGGGATGGGAGATTTAATTTGCACCCACAGCTGAGTGCTGCCGTTAGATAAGACAGGGACTAGACCTCAGCCTGGAGCTGGTCAGAGTGGTCCCTGTGACTTTTATCCTGCAGAGAGATGAGTCTTTGCTCAGTCTTTACTTCCACTGCCTGGGACAGCTGCCTGAGCAGCTCTCACCTCACTTGGGAGCTCTTCTGAACAATTTCTCAACCATGGCACTTTTCTGTTTCCATTTTTAGGGTGATTTGGTTAAAACAAAAGGAAGTGTCTTCAGCCAGTTGAGTTAAAGGATATTATCCATCCCTGGCTTTTACATTAGAATGGTTTCGTTTTTAAATCAGACCAGAAGAGTTTAATTCAGTCACTGGCACCAAAATAATACCACTATCAGATAATGGAGACTTCCTAGGAAAGATATACCTGATGTCAGACAGCCTCCTAAGCAGGCTGGCAGCCAGGCCTAATGGAAAAACAGTCTGTGAAGGATTCCCAGCATATTATATTCCCAGGCTTTTTTAGAAGCTATTTTCTGGCTAATCAAACCCCAGAAGCTATGTCTTCAGCAGATATAGAATAACATCCTTGCTGAAACACAAACAGCTCCAGATCTGGCCCCCAGGATGAATTTCAGATGTTCAGACTTGAACTCAACCCTTTCTCTGCCCACCCAGCTTCCATCAGGTGTGGCAGCACAGGACAGTGGGAACCAAAAGGGACATCAGGCCAGGTCAGAGCAGGGTGTTTCACAGTGACTTTGCAGAAATGGGTCTAGCAAAGCATCAGAGAAGTCATAGAATCATAGAATCAAGCAGGTTGGAAGAGAGCTCCAAGCTCATCCAGTCCAATCTATCACCCAGCCCTGTCCAGTCAACCAGACCATGGCACTAAGTGCCCCATCCAGGCTTGGCTTCAACACCTCCAGGGATGGCGACTCCACCACCTACCTCCCTGGGCAGCCCATTCCAGTGCCAAATCAAAGTCACACCTCTAAGGATGGGTTGAAGGCATTCTGGGCAAATGTGGATGAATCCACAGAAAAAGAGGATAAGGCAGAAAATGTGAGTGGTGCTTATGCAGCATCTGGGCTGCACTTAACTAGCGGTGACAGCTTGGAGCTCCCCTTCTTGGAAAGCTCTTCAGACAACCACAGAATGTGTTGGGTTAGGGACCTTCAAGTTCATCCAGTTCCAACTCTCTCACCATGGGCAGGGACACCTCCCACAAGCCCAGGTTGCTCAAGGCCTCATCCAACCTGGCCTTGAACACCTGCAGGGAGGGCACATCCACAGCCTTCCTGGGCAACCTGTGCCAGTGTCTCCCCACCTTCACTGTACAGAATTTCTTCCTAACCTCCAGTCTCAATCTCCCTTCTCCCAGCTCAAAGCCATTGCCACTCATCCTGTCACTACAAGCCCTTGTCAGAAGTGCCTCCCCAGCGTTCTTGCAGACCCCTCTCAGGTACTGGAGGGGCTTTTTATAATGAGATTCTTGTCCTGGGCTCTATAACACATGATATGAAGGCATATATTGGAGGCATGTGTGCTGTTGAGAGCTGCTGGTGCTCTGCAGCATCTCATCTTACCAATACAACTATTTCAGGCCTCTTATGGACTATTTGCCCACCTTAAAATCCTCCTGGAAGATGACATTTATAACCAGCTGTATGCAAAGGCTACACACTGAGACATCCCCTGTCTGCAGGAGCTACCCAGGCTCTTCCTCCTGCCTTTGCTCGCTCTGTCAGCCCAGACTAATTGTTTAATCTCCTTAGAGCTTGTTCTGGCAATCTGTAAAATAGTTCTTCTGAAGCTCAGTTGCCATTTGTGAAGCACACAAGAGCTTCAACTGAAGGCTGCCATGGAAATAGGAAGTATTATTGCCTGCTCCTTTGAAACTTGGGGGCTTTTCATTAACCATCAAGAGGGCCCAATTCTCCTTTTAATTATTACCTCAGCCTTCTTTCACAAGTAGTTATGTTACTGTAATGAGAACAGGCTCAGGCTGAGGCTTCCTGCTTTCAGAATTGACATTTCAGGCACTGGAATGATCTGCCCAGGGAGGTGGTGGAGTCACCCACCCTGGATGTGCTTCAGGGTGGTTTGGATGTGATGTGTGGGGCTATGGTTTAAGGTGAATCTTGTAGAGTAGGGTTCTAGGTTGGATTTGGTGATCCCGAGGGGCTTTGCCAACCTGCATGTTCCTGTGATTCTAAAGACCTTTCAGTTCTGAGGATAGTTCAGTGTGCAGCTGACATGGCCAGCCTGGTTCCCAGCTGCTTAGTCACAGAATGGTTTAGGTTGGGAGGGATCTTAAAGATCACCTAGATCCACACACCCTGACCACATCTTTTGCTCCACTTTTTCATCCAGCAGCAGATTACTGTGGCACTTCACCTTCCCACAGTCTATATTGGGTTTTGACATAGTCCAGGCTCATACCACTTGCAAATCCAGGTCATGTCTCACACCTAGAAATGATCAGGAGCAGAAGATACAATTCTCAGCTGAAGTACAAAGTTTGGTAGAGCCTGTAGTAGACAGGTTTAAAGTGTAGCTCAAATCATCATCTGTCAGTTGGATCCCTGCAGCCTACATCTCATGGTGGCAGAGAACTTTAATCACAGAATCACAGGGATTGGAAAGGACCTCTGGAGATCACAGCAGGTTCACCTAGGACCTAGGACACAGCAGCATCACAAGGAACACATTCAGGCAGGCCTCGAAAGTCTCTGGAGAAGGAGACCCCACATGATGCTGGGAATTTTGTATTTGCTGCTTAACTACCAGCCAGATGTGCCTGGTCCCCAGTCCCCTGAGATCTTCTGACAGCTCCAGCACAAGCACTTGGTGCCATCTTCGCATTCCACACTGCAGTCAGCTTGAAAGCTCAGTCTTTGCCCGTTGATGTCCTCTGCCACAGTGCATGAGTAACTTTCACAGAGAAACCTCTTCTCTCTCCACTTCAATACCTTTATTCTTGCCCTCTCCAACCAAGCTTAGCCTGCAGCTGCTCACAAATTAATGACCAGAACACTTCATACAGAACTCTGTGTGTCCTCGGGGCCATATTTGCAGCCTTCTTCCTCTACCAGGAGTCTTGTACCAGACTGCTGAGCAGGCTGCAGACTCACACCCTTTGGGTGTTAGCTTTGGGATAAGCTGACAGCTCAGCACAGCTTGCTGCTTGGTGTGTTAATCTGATTATGTTTGACATCTGAGGTCAGTAAGATCCCTGGATGTGTCCCATCGCTGATCTTCTGAGGAGCCTCAGAGCTTTCTCCCCGACAGCTGCTTGTTAAACTGCCTACCAGAGATGCCATAACCAGATAGGAAAGAAATCTCTGCCCTCAGATGTGGGCCCTGGGGCTGCTCCTTTGTGTGCTTGCTCCTTACATGCTCTCATGAAGAGTCTTGTTTGCCCATTTATTGGGCTGGTACCAAACCCTATTAACAGCTATAAATCCACCAATGCTGAGTTCTCCAGGCTAGAATGGTAGGGAAGGGACCTCTGAGATCAGAGCTGCTGCTTTACACGGTGGAGCTCACCGACAAGGGGGATAAGGAGGCTAGACAGGGATGGTCAGTAGGAAATGGCATGAGCAGACTCTGATGTGTCCTCTGACACCCCAGGAGGTGTTTAAGAAACGTGTGGCCATGGCACTCCGGGACATGGTTTAGTGGCCAGGACAGTGTCGGGTTGATGGTTGGAGTGGATCTTAGAGGTCTTTTCCACCCGAAACGACTGTATGAGCCTGTAAGCAGCACAAAGGTCCTTGCTGGCGCTCCTCAGAGCGCAGCCCGGCCCTGCCCACCCACGCGTGCCGAACAGGGTTAAGCCAGAGGACTGTCCCCACCTAGGAAGCCGCCCGGGCCGCAGGAGAGCCCTGCGCGGGTGGCTACAGCTGGCCGCGGAGTGTCGCTGTCAGCCCAGAGTTCGGAGCCGGCCACTGCCCTGCGCCAGCGTCAGATAAGAGCACACATCCACTGCCCCTTTAAAAAGAGGGGGGAAGAAACGGTCTGGTAGCATCTCCTTCTCCCTCCTTCGAAACGCTCAGCCTCCTCTGTCCTCCCCTCCTCTTTTCTCCTGGGAACCAGGATTCCTAAGCTCTGCTTGGAACCGAGGTGCAGATTTTTTGGCAGCGCAAAGGGACTCAAATGAGAGCTAAATTAAACCTTTTCAAAACTTCCCCAGCCAGGCGGGTAGCAGACAAGAGGCACATTCCAGGACCGTGTGGGAGATCTGAGGGCTGAGGCAGACGGCAGAGGCAAGGGCGATGCTTTCGGCTCTTGCAGAGGTGCCAACCCGTCTGCGCCGCCCCGGCTGCAGCCCGCACAAGGGTCACTGCTACTGTCCCCGCAAACACGAAAATCCCTCCCAGATAGTCTCCTGCCAGGCTAAACATCGGTTGCCGATTCCAGAAAGCAGGGAGAGTGTGGCGGTGGAGCGGCAGGCTGGGCTGCTGGGCTGCATTCACGGCAGCTGAGCGCAGAGGACAGCCGGAGGAGGCAGGAGCCTGCCCTGCTAAGGCTGTGTTTGTGTTTGGCCATCAACAGGAGGCCACATGGAACCACCCAGAAGAACTGGGCACCTCTTACCCTACCCTGATTTTCTGTTTGGGTTTGCTCCAGAGTCTACAGAGGGCAATGGAAGGGTTTCCTGTTGGCTTTGCAGCCGGTGGCAGTCGCTTGCCATTGCTTTCCTTGCTTTCCTCCAGCAGCTTTGAAGCAGGAGCAAGAAGCAGGTCCAACAGAACAGGGATGGGGAGGGAAACAAAGCAACATTCTGCTTCCAGCTCTGCACTGACCTTCTCCTGGGAATGCTTGGGAAAACTGCAGCTCTGGGCAGCTCTACATTTTCTGGAGCCCCCAACACAAGCAGGACATGGAACTGATGGGGCAAGTCCAGAGGAGGCCACCAAGATGCTGAGAGGGCTGCAGCAGCTCTGCTATGAGGACAGGCTACAAGAGTTGAGGCTCTCTGGAGAAGGCTTCGAGGAGACCTTGGAGTGACCTTCCAGGATCTGAAGGGGGCTGCAGGAGGGCTGGGGAGGGACTATTGAGAAGGTCTGTCAATGACAGGATGAGGAGGAATGGGTTTGAAGTGGCAGAGGGGAGATTGAAAGTGGCTGTGAGGAAAGGGTTGTTTGCAGTGAGGGTGGTGAGACACTGGCATAGGTTGCCCAGGGAGGTTGTGGGGCACAGAAGCACCCAATGTGATCAAAGATCACATTGGGTGCTTCTGTGCCCCACAACCTCCCTGGAGGTGTTCAAGGCCAGTTTGGATGAGGCCTTGAGTGACCTGTTCTAGTGGGAAGTGTCCCTGCCTGTGTCAGAGGGCTGGAACTGGCTGAGTTTGAGGTCCCTTCCAACCTAACCCATTCTGTGGTTCTATGATTTTGTCACAGTTCCATAGCAGTAGGATGTTTCTTTACAACAACTCAAAGGCACTGATTTCTCTGAGCTTCTACCCAAGATCTTCCCCTGAGATAAGGGAATTGGATTCATTTTGACCATTTCCCTCCCCCTCACCATTTTATACAAACTGTCTCACTGCAGTGTTTTTGAGTGGAGCAATGGAAACATTTAGTGCAAATAAGATATGGTTTCACCATGCCTGGGGCAAAGCCACATACCACTGCCTGCCACTGAGCTCCACATGGGTGCCCCAAAGGAGCTGGCCTAGGTTATTTTCATTTCCCAAGCGTTTTTCCTTTAACATCTAGAGAGAATCACCATCACTGGTCCCTCAAACCTGCTGGACAAGTGTCTGACAGAAAGGGCTCAGGTGGAGGCAGAGGGGCTGGGCTAGACTCTTTGGGGCTATGATTCTGTGGCAACACCACAACACTCCAGTTCTACTGAAAGCCAAGACATAAAGTGATTGTGCAATATCTTTACTGGTGATCTGGACCAGGGGATTGAGTCCAGCATCAGCAAGTTTGCAGATGACACCAAGCCAGGAGCAGGTGTGGAGCTGTTGGAGGGTAGCAGAGCCCTGCAGAGGGACCTGGCCAGGCTGGATGGGTGGGCAGAGGCCAAGGGGATGAGACTGAACAAGGCCAAGGGCAGGGTTCTGCACTTTGGCCACAACAACCCCAAGCAGCACTACAGGCTGGGGACAGAGTGGCTGAGAGCAGCCAGGCAGAGAGGGAGCTGGGGGTGGTGGGAGAGAGGAGCTGAAGAGGAGGCAGCAGAGTGCCCAGGTGGGCAGCAGAGCCAATGGCATCCTGGGCTGGCTCAGGAGCAGTGTGGGCAGCAGGACAAGGGAGGTTCTTCTGCCCCTGTGCTCAGCACTGCTCAGGACACCCCTGGAGTGCTGTGTACAGCTCTGGGCTCCTCCACTGCAGAGAGATGTTGAGGTGCTGGAAGGTGTCCAGAGAACTGATCTTGTTCAGTGGCATGGGGCACAGCCAGATACCACTGCCTGCCACTGAGCTCCACCTGGGTGCCCCAAAGGAGCTGGCCTAGGTTATTTTCATTCCCCAAGTGTTTTTCCATGAACACCTAGGGAGAATCACCATCACTGGTGGAGGTGTTTTAGGCCAGGCTGAATGAGGCCTTGAGCAGCCTGCTCTAGTGGGAGGTGTCCCTGCCTGTGACAGGGGGTTGGAGCTGGATGATCCTTGAGGTCTCTTCCAATCTAAACCATTCTATGATTCTATGATCCCTCAAACCTGCTGGACAAGTGTCTGACAGAAAGGGCTCAGGTGGAGGCAGAGGGCCTGGGCTAGACTCTTTGGGGGTATGATTCTATGGCAACTCCACAGTCTCTGCAGAACTGTTTGGTTTGTTCCCAGAGCCATAAATCTCACCTGGCATGGCTGGAAACTCAGCGTTGGAAAGCTTGGTTCAATTTCAGATTTATTGCAGTAATCAAACCTGGACAAGATCAGCCCAAGACCAACCTTCTACCTGAACCTGTGGCTTGTGGAGTAAAAAGTTGTTTGGATTTTCTGGCGCTTAGGAATTCCTGCTGGATCAGAACTGCCACAGCCCCTTTAGGTCTTGGCTTTTGGTAGAGCTGGAGTCAGAGCTGTCGCCCCAGACACACACACAATAAACTCCTGGCTCTTAGTCTGCTGGCTGCTGCTGAAGGCCTAGTGGAGCACACTCCATTTTCCTTAGCTAATGTCCTCATGCAAATGAACCATTGCAGTGTCAGGCAGCCTGGGCCATCCCTTCTGCAAGCGTCGATCTCTTCTCTGTGGTTCAGTGTTTGCCTTGATGGTCCCTGCTGAGGTCAGGCAGGGGCAAAACGCACACAATTTAATGCCTGACCTCCAGCCCCACAGAGAGATTGCTCTGCATGAGTAAGGCTAAGATGCTGTCAGCTGGTGGGGCCTTAGATGAATAAACCTGACTCTACTTAGGTTATTGCTCTGACCTCACAGCCCCATCCACTTGCCATCACTGCAACGTTTCCCATTGGGATAACCACGCAGCAGGGAGATGCTGGATCCCCAAGCATCACCTCACAGGAACAATCACAGGACTAATCAGCTTGGGAAAGACCTTCCAGATCAAGGAGCCCAACCTATCACCTAACACCTGCTAATTAACTAAATCACAACTCTAAGTGCCTGAAGGTGAGCCAGAAGTGTGCCCAGGTGGGCAGCAGAGCCAATGGCATCCTGGGCTGGCTCAGGAGCAGTGTGGGCAGCAGGACAAGGGAGGTTCTTCTGCCCCTGTGCTCAGCACTGCTCAGGACACCCCTGGAGTGCTGTGTCCAGTTCTGGGCTCCTCCATTGCAGAGAGATGTTGAGGTGCTGGAAGGTGTTGAGAGAAGGGCAGCAAGGCTGGGGAGGGGCCTGGAGCACAGCCCTGTGAGGGGAGGCTGAGGGAGCTGGGGGTGTGCAGCCTGCAGAAGAGGAGGCTCAGGACAGAGCTCATTGCTGTCTGCAGCTCCCTGCAGGGAGGCTGTAGCCAGCTGGGATTGGGCTCTGCTGCCAGGCAGCCAGCACCAGAACAAGGGGACACAGTCTCAAGCTGTGCCAGGGGAGGTCTAGGCTGGATGTTAGGAGGAAGTTGTTGTCAGAGAGAGTGATTGGCATTGGAATGGGCTGCCCAGGGAGGTGGTGGAGTCACCATCCCTGGAGGTGTTGAAGCCAAGCCTGGATGTGGGGTCCCTGGGGCTGTTTAGTCTGGAGAGGAGAAGGCTGAGAGGGAATCTGATGAATGCCCGAGGGGGTGGGTGTCAGGACGAAGGTGCCAGGCTCTGTGTGGTGGTGCCCAGTGATAGGATAGGGAAGGAACAAGCTGGAACACACTAAGTTCCTCCTCAGCACTTCTGTGTGGTGAGGGTGCTGGAGCCCTGGAGCAGGCTGCTCAGAGAGGTTGTGCAGCCTCCTTCTCTGGAGCCTTTCCAAACCCAGCTGGGTTCATTCCTGTGTGGCCTACCCTGGGTGATCCTGCCCTAGATGACCTCTGGAGGTCCCTTCCAGCCCCTAACCAGTCTGTGCTATTACTGTTTTGTCTTAAAGCCACCTGAAATTTAAATCAGAGTTTAGAATGCAGACGTTTGAGCTTTCCTGCGTTTAAAGCAGACAATGGAGCCATTGGCTGTAAAACCTACAGAGTTTATACCTTGCCCTGGAAAAGCACTGCCCAACCTTACTGAGATAAGAATCTCATTATAGACCTTTAAAGTGACATTTAGAAGCCTCAGCACCGTTCAGATTTGCTCCCAGACCTTGGAGCTGGCATCTGGTTCTCCTTTGAGTTAAGGAACTGTAAGACTATTTACATATTTTTAGGAGTATATCTCCAATTAAATCTTTCTGAGAGCTGCACTCTCAACGTCTCATATTAAGTTCCTTGGCAGACAACTATCTTTTTCTTCAGGAGATTTATTTATTCAGTTGGATACTTTTTTCATCCTCTGCCTGGGCAACTTGGAGTCTTCAGCCTCACCATCCTATAATTAGAAAAATGACCCTACTTAGCAGTTGCAGAGCCCTGCTCCAGAATGTCTTCTTCCCAGTTCATTTATTTATCCACCCTCTCACTGATGTGGCTTCACCTTCTAATTGCCTTTTTACCCCAACCCGCGGCAGCTGAGCCCAGTGAGCTTCGGCAGGCAGTTAGAGCCTGGTGCCATTGAGGACCAACATCCAAAGCAAGAAGCAGCTCATTGAAGGACAGCAAAGTATTTCTGCACTTAGCACTCGGTGCTGAGAGGTGGGTGGGGAAGGCAAGAGGAGCACAGGGAGAGCACAGACCTCTGTGCTCTGACTGAGGACTGAGGACAGTCCTCTCCTAAACAATTCCTTCAACCCAAAGCCTAAGGAACTGCTCCTCCCCCAGACTGCAGGGAGGATTCCTGTTGCCTCACTTGCCTAATCAGGTGTAGATATATTTTCTATGTAGTTGTTGTCCAGGTGTCCCAGCACAGACTCAGTAAGCAGACATCAGCTCCCCAGCATTCCCCTGACCCCCCAGATGAACAGCAGCAGCCTCACTTTCTCCAGATAGCCGACAAATGGATGTCTTCTGCTACATGCCAATTCTGGGCTCCCTTGGACAAGGGCAGGAAGCAGACTCCAGAATACTTCAGACTCCTCATAAAGATCCTCTGTCAGCACCCTCTGAGTAATGGGGCAGGGCAGGTTCCTCCCCCCAGCCCTGCTGTTGACATCAGCACAAGCAAGACTCGCTGGATCCGTCCTCAGTGGCACCACTGTGAATCTCGCTGACCTCTGAGCTATTCTTCTCCTTGACACTGGAATCCAATTTACCAGAAATAGATATTCAGGATTTAGTAGCTAAGTATCAGAACAGTAAATAGAAGCAGGCTTTGGCCTGTTAGATCTCTGTTGTGTTTCCTTACTTGTTATAGCAAAACATTAAATCCCAGCCTGGTACGGGTAAAACTTTACCGCAATCTAGTCCAGTTATCTACACAGCACACAAGTGGTGCTACCTGCTCTTCCCTAGGGAGAAACAAGTGGGTTGCATGATGGTTCAGAAGTATTTTGTGGGACCAGGTTGAAGTGAGGCATCCTGCTCAGCTGCACCTCCAGACAGGGTCACTATGCTACAGAGAAACCCCTGCAAGCCCGCAGCAGGGCACTGAGGAGTTGCCTGCATCACTCATCTCACACCTCACCTACACCTGGCATTTGCTCTGAGGCAGTCTCTACAGGAGCCTCTCTGCTCACAGCATTTTAGTCCTAAAGTTGGACAATGTGGCTGCTTCCAGCCATTCCCCAGCTCCTGCTCCATGGGACTAAAGCAGAGCTCTTGATGATCAGGGACAATCCAGACCCACAAAAATCAACTTAAAGCAAGTCCCTTGTCTGCAAACAACGAGAGTAAGAGAGCCTATAACTAAAACATTCACTTCCAAAAGCCCATTGTTTGTTTCACGTGCCCTGACCCATAGAAGGAGTTGGAAGCTGTCATGGTAAAGCACATGGATGGACCACCTGGAAGGAAAGGGCCTGGAAACACAGAATGCTGAGGCCTTGAGCAGCTGAGCCTAGCTGAGAGGTGTCCCTGCCCATGGTGGGGAGCTTGGAGCAGATGAGCTCTGAGGATCTTTCCAATCTGGCCCACTCTGCAATTCTGTCATCAGCACTTTCCTTCCTCTTCCTCATGCCATGTCAGTCCAGACTAACTCTGCTGATTCACAGAGTCACAGACTCAAGCAGGCTGGAAGAGAGCTCCAAGCTCATCCAGCCCAACCTAGCACCCAGCCCTGCCCAATCACCCAGACCATGGCACTAAGTGCCCCAGCCAGGCTTGGCTTCAACACCTCCAGGCACGGCCACTCCACCACCTCCCTGGGCAGCCCATTCCAATGCCAATCACTCTCTCTGCCAACAGCTTCCTCCTAACATCCAGCCTAGACCTGCCCTGGCACAGCTTCAGGCTGTGTCCTCTTGTTCTGCTGCTGGCTGCCTGGCAGCAGAGCCCAACCCCAGCTGGCTACAGCCTCCCTGCAGGCAGCTGCAGACAGCAATCAGCTCTGCCCTGAGCCTCCTCTGCTGCAGGCTGCACACCCCCAGCTCCCTCAGCCTCTCCTCACAGGGCTGTGCTCCAGGCCCCTCCCCAGCCTTGCTGCCCTTCTCTCAACACCTTCCAGCACCTCAACATCTCTCTGCAATGGAGGAGCCCAGAACTGGACCCAGCACTCCAGGTGTGGCCTGAGCAGTGCTGAGCACAGGGGCAGAAGAACCTCCCTTGTCCTGCTGCCCACACTGCTCCTGAGCCAGTTCACTGTTTGCCATTCACTGTCCAGGGCAATTCCCTCTGTGCTCAGAGCCAGATGAGCCTCAGGTCTCCAGTGTGAGGATGGAGGTTGTAATTCCAGCCGGGGCCCGGGGTGTGGTTTGCAGACACCGACAGAGCACGGCGCATCCCTGCTGTGCTCCAGGCTGTCGCTGGGATGACTCCCCCACACGACAGCCTCCTGTCCCTCGGGGTGGGTATTGTCCTGCTCAAAGGCCAGCCTCAGAAACAGGAGCTTCTTGGGTTTATTAGCTTCAGTTCTGTAATTCTTTTCTCATGTTAGGGCTTTGATAAACATTTCTCCTGTTAAATTCTAGTCCAGACCCATCCCTGCCAGTTTTGGGCTCAGGACTGATATATTGGAATAATCCTCTTCGTTTTAAGTCCCACAGACACTGTGCTGTTCACATGATGTCATTCTGTGTCTATTCCTTCATTTACTACTGGTGAGTCATTATTATCAGAGCTAATAGAAAGAGGATTAGCTCTTTATTAAATCAAAGGCATGGCATTTTGGTGGTGGTGGCTTTCCTCCTTGGCTTTTAACCCTTTGAGTTACACCAGTCACAGTTTTTCAGATTGAAAGCCACCCATGAAGGGAAGATTCCTGCTGCTAGAAGCTTGTCACAAAGTGGTTAGAGAGATCAAGACTTAATGAATTAACTAAGGCTTGGAGAAATGAAGACTTAAAGTCAGCTACCAAAAAATCCAAACCAAAGCACACATTCCAGGGGAGGCAAATCTTTCAGAGCTACTACTGCATAGGAATATTGTGTTCAATTTTGGGGCCCTCACTCCAACAAGGACTTTGAGGAGTTGGAGCAGGTCCAGGGAAGGGCAACAAGGCTGGGGAAGGGTCTGGAGAACAGGGCTGGGGAGGAGCAGCTGAGGGAGCTGGGGGTGTTCAGCCTGAGAAAAGGAGGCAAAGGGGAGACCTTCTGGCTCTCTACAACTCCCTGAAACAAGGCTGGAATGAGATGGGGAGAGGTCTCATCTCCCAAGGAACAAGGGATAGCATTAGAGAAAATGGCCTCAAGTTGCACTAAGGAGAGGTCTGGCTGGATTGGAGAGGAAACTTCTTCCTGAAAGGGTTCTCAAAGCCTGGCCCAGGCTGCCCAGGTGTTGAAAGAGGCAGAGATGTGGTGCTGAGGGACATGGTTAGCACTAGACTTGGTAGAGTTAGAGAATGGTTGGACTGGATAATCTTAAAGGACTTTTCCAACCAAAACCAGTTCTATGAATCCCTCACCCAGGATCATACAGGACAAGGACAGAGCAAGTCACTTAGAGCCAAAGCAGCAGAAGCAGCTCAGAGTCTGGGCCTTAATTTCTTCTTTTAATCAGTGAAATAAAATTTCTCAGAGGCAGTGCTGTGGTTACAAAATATTGCTTAATCAGGAGCAGTGTGGGCAGCAGGACAAGGGAGGTTCTTCTGCCCCTGTGCTCAGCACTGCTCAGGCCACCCCTGGAGTGCTGGGTCCAGTTCTGGGCTCCTCCATTGCAGAGAGATGTTGAGGTGCTGGAAGGTGTTGAGAGAAGGGCAGCAAGGCTGGGGAGGGGCCTGGAGCACAGCCCTGTGAGGAGAGGCTGAGGGAGCTGGGGGTGTGCAGCCTGCAGCAGAGGAGGCTCAGGGCAGAGCTCATTGCTGTCTGCAGCTCCCTGCAGGGAGGCTGTAGCCAGCTGGGGTTGGGCTCTGCTGCCAGGCAGCCAGCAACAGAAGAAGGGGACACAGCCTCAAGCTGTGCCAGGGCAGGTCTAGGCTGGATGTTAGGAGGAAGTTGTTGGCAGAGAGAGTGATTGGCATTGGAATGGGCTGCCCAGGGAGGTGGTGGAGTGGCCGTGCCTGGAGGTGTTGAAGCCAAGCCTGGCTGGGGCACTTAGTGCCATGGTCTGGGTGATTGGGCAGGGCTGGGTGCTAGGTTGGGCTGGGTGAGCTTGGAGCTCTCTTCCAACCTGGTTGATTCTGTGATTAATCAGGGAAAGGATCAGTATTGTGAGAAAAGCCCAACAGGAACCAGGGCTGCCTTTCTGTGAAAGAAGAAATGTGACTGGAGTTTAGAAAAGCAAATATTTATGACTATAATCTTTTCCAGGGCACAGCTCTCGTGCAGCAGAAGCTTCTTCAGAAGGCTGCAGAGCTATAGAATAGAATAGAATGGGTTAGGCTGGAAGGGACCTCAAAGCTCAGCCAGTTCTAACTCCCCAACCCAGGCAGGGTCACCTCCCACTAGAGCAGGTTGCTCAAGGCCTCATCCAAACTGGCCTTGAACACCTCCAGGGAGGTTGTGGAGCACAGAAGCACCCAATGTGATCAAAGATCACATTGGGTGCTTCTATGCTCCACAACCTCCCTGGGCAACCTGTGCCAGTGTCTCACCACCCTCACTGCAAAGAACCCTTTCCTAACAGCCACTTTCAATCTCCCCTCTGCCACTTCAAACCCATTCCTCCTCATCCTGTCATTGCCAGACCTTGTCAGTAGTCTTTCCCCAGCCTTCCTGTAGGTCCCCTTCAGATCCTGGAAGGCCACTCCAAGGTCTCCTGGAAGCCTTCTCCTCTCCAGGCTTCAGAGCCTGCTGTGCTTTTAAATATCTGTTTCTGCAGCCTCAGTGTGAAGATGCAAATCCAAACACTGCCTGAATAGAGACTTCAGCTTCATCAAATCCCTCCCAAAGCCAAGAGGCTTCTTTTTAACTTTCCTGTGGAAAAACACCCAAAAACCCCCAAAAAAGACAACAACTTGCTAAAATTGATACCTTCCCTAGGAAACATTTTGATGTTAGTGAAGCTGCATTTATCAGCAGCAAACTGCTCCGGCAAGAGGCTTTCAAAGAGCTCCATTTAATTTAAACAGCGATCATTGCTGTGATAGAAACAAAAGCTGTCCAGCTGCACTGCTGCGAGAAGAATGAGCCCAGAAAGCAGCTCCTGGAGCTGTGATATCTCTTTACAGCAATCTTCAAGTCTCCACGAGTGGCTGGTAAGAAAAGGCATTAAGCAGCCTGCCATCAATCGTGGCTTTCTCTGTGCTACAGCAAGAGATGCCAAGTCAGGCAGCACCTGAGAGGAAACAGCAGCTGCGGGTAGAATGTACAAGCCTGAATGAAATCTTCCTGGCACATTTCCTTCTCTTATCTGCCCTGTCACCCCTTATCAGACAGTGGATTAGAGTAAAGAACACAAGGTCGAAACAGAATCATCCGTGGACGTGTTCGAGGACTCACAAATCTGCTAATGTTACTAACAAGCTGAGTTCCCTGTGGCAGAACACATCAGCACTCCAGACGAAGGCTTAGCTGTTAATGAAACCTAAAGCTCAGCTCCAGAGATAAATTTCAAGCGCCTTGTGGCTTCAAACCTGGGAGCCAACAAATGCATCATGGAAACTTTGCAGAATCATCTGAGGAGCGAGCGGCGCTGGGAAGCCGCCACAATTAAACCTCAGCTGAGTCCACGTCTGAGGGGTCCGCGCGGAGAGACCTTGCCACCGAAAGGATGACTGATGTTGTTCTTAGGGCTTGTCAGAATCACCCACCAAAGTGCTGCAGCCATGCCCTCAGGGCCAGGGTATGAATGCCTTCGGCAGGAAGGAATAAGCTTCGAGATGCCTAACAGCAACCAGTGCCAGTCTGGCACCAGGAAGGTCAACGGCTTTAAAGACACAGGTCCTCAGATGTGCTTACAGCCAGCTTGCAGCTCTCCTTCATGGCTACAGAAAGGCCTTTTCTCCTAAATAACTCACAGGTTGCTAAGTTCTGCTACTATGTTCTTCACTGTTGGGAAAGAGATGCTGATTTTGGAAGAAGAATGCCACAGAGCCACAGAAACATCCAGATTGGCAAAACTCCTTCTAGAATCATAGAATCAGCCAGGTTGGAAGAGAGCTCCAAGCTCACCCAGCCCTGCCCAATCACCCAGACCATGGCACTAAGTGCCCCAGCCAGGCTTGGCTTCAACACCTCCAGGCACGGCCACTCCACCACCTCCCTGGGCAGCCCATTCCAATGCCAATCACTCTCTCTGCCAACAACTTCCTCCTGACATCCAGCCCAGACCTGCCCTGGCACAGCTTGAGGCTGTGTCCCCTTCTTCTGCTGCTGGCTGCCTGGCAGCAGAGCCCAACCCCAGCTGGCTACAGCCTCCCTGCAGGGAGCTGCAGACAGCAATGAGCTCTGCCCTGAGCCTCCTCTTCTGCAGGCTGCACACCCCCAGCTCCCTCAGCCTCTCCTCACAGGGCTGTGCTCCAGGCCCCTCCCCAGCCTTGCTGCCCTTCTCTCAACACCTTCCAGCACCTCAACATCTCTCTGCAATGGAGGAGCCCAGAACTGGACACAGCACTCAAGGGGTGGCCTGAGCAGTGCTGAGCACAGGGGCAGAAGAACCTCCCTTGTCCTGTTGCCCACACTGCTCCTGAGCCAGCCCAGGATGCCATTGGCTCTGCTGCCCACCTGGGCACACTGCTGCCTCATTTTCAGCTACTATCCACCAGTACCCCCAGGTCCCTCTCTGCCTGGCTGCTCTCCAGCCCCTCAGGATCACCAAGTCCAACCTAGAACCCTACTCTACAAGATTCACCTTAAACCATAGCTCCAAGCACCACATCCAAACAACCTTTACACACATCCAGGGTGGGTGATTCCACCACCTCTCTGAGCAGCTCGTTCCAGTTCCTGACCACTCTCTCAGTGAAAAATGTTTTCTTAATATCCAATTTAAACCTCTCCAGCCTCAGCTCGAGGCCTTCCCCCTTCTTCTGTCACCAACTCCCTGTGAGAAGAGCCCAGCAGCAGCCTCTCCACAGCGTCCCTTCAGGTAGTTGTAGACAGCAATGAGGTCTGCCCTCAGCCTCCTCTTTTCCAACTAGAGATGGCATTGTCAGATGGGCATTAGCCGAGGGGAGGGCTGGGGCTGTGTGGAAGGAAGGCATTCAATGCAAAAATGATTAGCCAGGCGTAGATCTGAAACAGGCTAACGACAGTGCTACAGGCAAGCTTCAAAGGCAGCATGGACAAGCTTCGTGAGACACCTTGAGCCCAAGGCACGAAACACCTTCAGGATTAGGGTCCAGACCGTGGACTTGGTACTGCTGGAAAGGGCAGTTTGGTATTCTCCCTGTAGCGGTGAGTGAGGAAGCGCATTGCAGACAGTGCCATCGGCGACAAATCTCTGTCCTTCAGCACTGCGTCCAACAGGGGCACTTCAGGGGGATAATACACATCACACCGGCAACCCCTTGCTGGAGAAGCTTTTTGTCCATCATATCTCCTTAGGCTGGAAATGTCTGATGGTTAGCAAGATGCTCTGTGCACCGCAGAAACACAAAGAGATCTCGATGGAAATCTAATAACGAGCAGATGCTTTGCTTTCGTTATCAGCTGTGCTGCACTGAATAAAGGCACTGCACAACCACCCTGCCTGCACGCACCGATCCCCAGGAACTGTTCTCCCTCCTCTGTTTGCTCTCTAACCCTAGAGATTCGTGTGGATGTCTACAAAACGCCTGAGTAGAGGCTACACAATACTTAACACAGGCTTCCAGGGAGCCAAGCTGGTTCCCACTAGAGGGGGGAGAAGAGCAATTGCTTTGCCTAAATACATGAAACATAACAAAATCAAAACCACAGTCAGAAGGGTAACATACAATTCTAAGTGGAACTTGAAAACTTGAGAAGTCATTTAAGGGAACCACATTAAATGCTAAAATGTTTAATGGGACCCATGTGTCTCAGGCAGAGAAAGAGAGTGAGAGAAATGTACCAGAGGAAATCAAGGAGACAATATGTCTGTGCAACTTGTTCTAATTAGGGGCTCGGTGCTGGTGAGGATCATTCATTATAATTCAGTTAAATCTTTAGCATGGCAAAGGCACCTCTGTATAGTGGCAGAAAACAAAAGACCCCCAGTCGTAAAGCAGGAGAAGGCCCAGAGAACAGAGGTTAATTTCAGCCGTCCGTGCTGGCGGAGGGCAGCACATCCCACGAATGCCATCACTTCTGTGCTGCCACACAGCTCTGCTCCGGCTCGGCTCGCAGATGTCTGCGAGTTTGGCATGCGGGGGGTGGTACCGGGGAGGGCAGTGCCGCATTGTCTCCAACTTGTCTGTCCCTTCCCTGAGCGGATCTGGCTGTTTCTTTCAGCAGGGGTGGGAAAGGAGTTCAAAGAAAGAATCAAAACAATCCATCCATCCAAGCTTCGGAATATCTGAACTGAGCCCAAGTATCACCAAGCACTTCCCAGTCTCTGCTTTGAAACAGGAGAGCAGCGGCTGATTTGCAGCAGTTTGGGATGATTTACACACACGCAGCATGTGTAGGGCTGCAGTGTTATTTTAAAGCTCACAAAGCAGCAGAAGACCCAGCGGGGTCAGGATCGGGTTTGCCACACTGGTTTGTGGAAGAGAGCGGAATAGAGCTGCGGAACCAGCTTCGGCTCTGCCTCCCCGGTGCAAAGCAGGGGCACGGCGCGGACCTAATGCGCATCGCATTTGCTGCTGTGTGTTTTAGGAGTAATTCTAGTTAAATGTGGGTCAGATTCTTAGCTGGTGTAAAGCAGCTGAGCTGCCTGCATTCCAGTGCAGATAAACTAATTCACACCAGCTGAAGGCTAGGCCAGTGGAATTACCTCGCTGTAAATCCAGTGCCAGATCAGAACGGCGTTAACCTGGGTTAGCGCTGGTGGGGCTGAGAGCAGAATTTAACCCACAATGTTTTGACACCCTTCCAAATATTCCTAGACCCCATACTAATTTTGAGTGTAAATGTACCAAATTCACCCTAATGTCATTCAGAGTCCAAATATATATATATATATGACACCCAAGGGATAAATTTGGCTCTGCATATTTAAGCAGACAGCATCATCCCAGGGAGGAAAGCAAACGAGCAATAAACACAAGTTGGCCGTTGGATGTTGTCTCTTTGCTCCTCAGCTTTCTAGGACATTTTGTTTTTGGAGCTCATTTAAACGAGCAGTTTATGGTTTGATCAAGTCCTAAACAGGAAGCCTAAAGGGTTTATAAAGCGTCTGAGTGTTCTCATTACAACTGACCTAAAAAAGCTCCCAAGCCGCAGTCTTCATCTCCGTTCTACCTGCTGTTGCTGCGATGGGAACGCTTCCCGGTGGCTAACACAGACGTCAGGGAGTCAGGACTCTTGAGGTCCAACCTTCAGCTTTGCCACGGGCTTGTTGTGTGGGCTTGGGGGAGTCGTTTAAGTTCTCTGTGCTTGAGTTTACTTATATGGTGTGGGACAATTAATGATCGCCAAAGGGCTTTGGGTTCCTCAGATGAGAACAGAAGCAGCAGTGTTCAGAAGCATGACAGGAATGCCCTCCCCTTTTCTGTGTGACATTAGGGGAACACACTAATCAAATTACACCATAAAAGAGCCATAATAAACATTACAGTACCATAAAAATAACAATACTACTACTAAGACATAAAGATAATAATACAGAGTTATTTATGAAGCTGCTCATTACCACGTTGCCAGGCACCTTCAACACAACTCAAAGTGCACCTTGGACCAAAACCGTTTTTGATGCAAGTGGAGCTCCACTGAATTCCAGAGAGCCCATGCCCAGGCCGTGCCAGTCAATGGGACACTGCTCATGTTACAGAGGGTTTTAGCAGTTTTCACCAGGAACAACTTGTGACTATTTACACAACTCCTTTTTAGACCGCAACAATAATAAATTACCATAAAGTATGTTGGGGATGGGGGGGGGGGAGGTCTGTGTGTGTGGACTGTGTGGAAATGGAAAGCCTCAGTGAATTTCCTTTTCCTGACTGAGGAACTCCAAGCCCCCAAAAATTTCTGCACCAAGGTTTTGGGGCAGTGCTTCTCACTGTGCCCTCTGCCACACGCACTTTTGTGTGGGTGTGAAAAGGCAAAGCCCACTTTTACAGAGATCAAAGAACAGCAACAACCTGGGTCACCAGTCCACAATTCAGATCTCACCAGCTTTGGACCTTTCACCCATCTCCTCGGGCAGGACAAGCACAGGACAAAGTCACCAGACCAGAGATGGGGAACTGGCTGCACAGTAACAGGACAGATACAGTCTGGGTTCATGTTGCACCTGCCAGTGACTTAATACAGGCTCTTGGACAAGTCACAGCATAGTCTATTTTAAACTAATTCTGCCTCTGTGTGTCTTTGAAAGAGGGATTATGAGGACTGGTGTTTGCAGAGTAGTTAGTGATGGACACCACTATCCGAGGTGTTACTTTTCCCTAGCAGCTACCAACCTATCCCTTTGTATAGCTCTAACTCCAAGTGCTTCTTTCTCCTTGGTTTGAAGCAGAAGGACTCGTACTTGTTGTGCAGGGGCAGAGGAAGAGGAGGAGAGGGCCGGGGTGGATTTCCCTTACTACCCCTGACAGGGATCAGGGGCCCCCCAGTTTAGAAGGGACATTGAGATGCTTGAACATGTCCAGAGAAGGGCGACGAGGCTGGGGAGAGGCCTCGAGCACAGCCCTACAAGGAGAGGCTGAGGGAGCTGGGGTTGTTTAGCCTGGAGAAGAGGAGGCTCAGGGCAGACCTTATTGCTGTCTACAACTACCTGAGGGGTGGTTGTAGCCTGGAGGAGGTTGCTGTCTTCTCTCAGGCAGCCAGCACCAGAACAAGAGGACACAGCCTCAGGCTGCGCTGGGGGAAGTTTAGGCTCAAGGTGAGGAGAAAGTTCTTCACTGAGAGAGTCATTGGACACTGGAATGGGCTGCCCAGGGAGGTGGTGGAGTCGCCGTCCCTGGAGCTGTTCAAGGCAAGGTTGGACGTGGCACTTGGTGCCATGGTCTAGCCTTGAGCTCTGTGGTAAAGGGTTGGACTTGATGATCTGTGAGGTCTCTTCCAACCTTGGTGGTGATACTGTGACTCTCCGTGGGTGGATGATGTCACTTTTTGAGACTTAGTGAAAGCAACAACAGAGATTTTTTCCAGGCATTGTCACAAAATATCTGTGATTCATATCCCACTGCCTAACTGTCATTAAGTGGATGGTTAGGTACCAGTCCCAGGTTCATCTACAGGCATGTCCAGACCAAGATATTCACCTGCTTGCTGTCCAAGTTGGAAAGCAGATCAATTGTAAGTGGAAATTCCCAAGGTTGAGTTGACTTGCTAGTAAAAGGAATTTCAGTGCAACAAATCACAGAAGTCTCTCATGTGAGAGGCAAAGTAGGTGGCACCTCATGGTCTGAGATTGAGGCCAGCAGCAGTACCAGGAACTAGAATTCATAACCACTGAATTCATAACCACTGCTTCATGCCCCTCTGCCTCCTAGCACCACCAACCACATTTTATCTGGAGAGTGATAGTCATTTTACAGGTCATAGCCTTAGGTTTCTAGCACTCATCAAGAACCACAATTAGCAAAACTAGTAAAAATAAATGCAGTCACCTCACCCAGACTCACTTCTGTTGCCATAGGAGCAGCCAAATAGTCCATGTTCAGCTGATTTTATCTTCAGAGAAGAACAAGTTCCACCAGAGTCTTAAATATCAACTCTGGGTAAGCAAGGCTAGATGCATCCCCATAGAGTCACGCTGAGTAGAAGGATGCACTTTATCTAAATACCTGCTAAAAGAGTAGAGGAGTGGCACAAACCATGTGTAAAGTGCTAGAAGTTCCCTTTTCTGAAGAAAGTGAATATGCACTAGAAGAGTTTTAAGCTTGTTTCAGAGGGAAGGGGATCACTGGTTCAAGAAATGAGTGGCATTTCCACCTTTCCTAGCAGGCTATTGCAGAAGCATTTTCTCTCTGTGTCTCCTTAAATCTCCTTTCTCACTCAATTCAGTTTTGAACATTCCAAACTTCTGCATTCACATAGCAGGGGAAAAGAACACGAGCAGCATTAGTAGCCTACTTCTTCTATCTCCCCACTACAAGGAAAAGGAAGTGTGCAGTAAAACAGCCAGATGAACACTTGTCTGGCTTCCAAGTGTTTGAAATAACAGGCTGGCTGCTCCCTGCGGGATGTGGACTGGGAAGTGATGACAAGGCTGTGACCTTGCCAGCCACTGCCTCATCCCACAGCGCTTGAGTGAGGTGAGCAGGGCAGGTCCAGGGTGACAGCCAGCTTCAGCCAAGTGGCCATGTTAGAGGAGTCCCTGGTGATGAGGTCAAGCTGAGAAGTAAGAACAGGTCTGGTGAGGGGAACCGGGGCCACAGGTTGTCCTGTGATTTGCCAGGCAAGTCTACAGCAATAAGGCAAGTTAAAGACCAAGGTGAGGCCAGATCAGCAAGGGCCACAGAGGAGCTACAGACAGGCACCCACCAGCACAGAGCAAACAAGGACCCTGAGCCCTGAGCTGAGCTTAGATCTCCTGGATCCATGGACAGGGGTGTGGAGGGCCTGGGTGAGGCTGGTTGGGATGATGAAAGCTGTGGATGAAGCTGCAGGACCCTGAGAGAGAAGGTTTCTTATTTTTTTGTTGGGGAGAACCACAGATTAGAACTCAAAACAGGATTGTACATTTCATGTGTAGGGAGAGAGTAGCATTTCTTTTTTCCCCTAAAATTGAGAATGTTCAGGGATATTTATCAAGTCCACAACTGGTTAAGGAACAGCAAAGAAATGTATTTGAAGTTGCTTGTAGAACAGTACAGACCTTTAGGATGTAAGGGCTCCTGAAACCATTTATTTTGAATCAAAAACGAATTGAAAGAAGTACATTTTCACAGCAGAATTGTGTTGAGATGGAAAAGGTAAAAAAGGCTTCTTCCTAGTGGCTCCTGTGATTCAAAGTGGGCTCTGACCTGGGGCAGGGCTTCCTGCCAAGCCCTGAATTCATAGAATCAACCAGGTGGGAAGAGACCTCCAAGATGTTCACCTGAACATGACAACCACGCAAGTTGAATCTGTTAGCGAGCTCATGGCCCTGGCAGCCCCTCTGGGAGAACCACTGCACTCTGGGCACTTGACAAACTGCTTGACTGGCAGAGTCAGATGATGCAGCAGGATCACAACGTGGCTACACAACTGTAACACAGCATGGGAGGGCTCCTCAACCTGCTTCATCGAGATACTGGTCAGAATGAAAGAAAAAAATGTTAAGGGAGGGGATGACAAGTCCTAAATAAAGCAGTTGTGGAGGAAGAGAATAAAGCCTCAACGTGGAAGAGCTGCAGGAGTGAGCAGATCTGTACCACCCAGGAACAAATCATAGAATCAAGCAGGTTGGAAGAGGCCTCCGAACTCACCCAGCCCAACCTAGCACCCAGCCCTAAACAATCACCCAGACCATGGCACTCAGTGCCCCAGCCAGGCTTGGCTTCAACACCTCCAGGCACGGCCACTCCACCACCTCCCTGGGCAGCCCATTCCAATGCCAATCACTCTCTCTGCCAACAACTTCCTCCTCACATCCAGCCTAGACCTGCCCTGGCACAGCTTGAGGCTGTGTCCCCTTCTTCTGCTGCTGGCTGCCTGGCAGCAGAGCCCAACCCCAGCTGGCTACAGCCTCCCTGCAGGGAGCTGCAGACAGCAATGAGCTCTGCCCTGAGCCTCCTCTTCTGCAGGCTGCACACCCCCAGCTCCCTCTCTGCCTGGCTGCTCTCAGCCACTCTGTCCCCAGCCTGTAGTGCTGCTTGGGGTTGTTGTGGCCAAAGTGCAGAACCCTGCCCTTGGCCTTGTTCAGTCTCATCCCCTTGGCCTCTGCCCACCCATCCAGCCTGGCCAGGTCCCTCTGCAGGGCTCTCCTACCCTCCAACAGCTCCACACCTGCTCCTAGCTTGGTGTCACCTGCAAACTCACTGATGCTGGACTCAATCCCCTGGTCCAGATCATCAGTAAAGATGTTGAACAAGACTGTGCCCAGCACTGATCCTTGGGGACCTGGACACAGCACCCAAACTGTTGTGTTTTCCAGTGTACAGAAGGATCTCAGTAACATTTCCACGCTGGCTGCTCGCAGGGAGATACTGAGTCAATGTACAGAGCGATTCAGTTTCCAGAACACCTGAGCTGTTGGTGGAAATCACTCCAACCCAAGTCACCTCAGAGCAGGATGCCCAACTGCACTGGGCACCTATCTTCAGATGGCAGCCTCTGGGGTTAGTGTGCAAGTGTAGGGTGCAGGTGGGAGGTAACCTCACCTCTTGTCATTCTGGAGAGCACACAAAACCCCCAGCCTGGGCAGCCTAAGTTTCTGCCCTGCTAAATGCCATTCCTTTTGGTAAGCCCTTGCCCTCTCACGAGGTTTGGAAACACTCCATAAGCATACATGGACACTGAGGTGGGAGGAAATGCAACGCTTTAACCATTCTTTGACATTATGAAAGCCTCCAAACTGGAAATGCAGCTTAGGAGCTTCATCTGATGGGCTTCAGTCACAAAATGTCTGACATCCTCTGTCACCTTGTCAGCTTGCTGAGTCTTCTGACTTCTTCCCTGTGACTGACCAGCACCATTTTGGGGCTGACAGTGTCATATTGTGCCGGTAACTGCTCGGTAGAGCTCCACAGCTCATACTTTCAGTTATGGGTAGCAAATCCAGGCCAAGCAACATTGTCCGTGGGACAGCCACTGCTGACACAGGATTTGGCCAGACAGGCCAGAACTAAGCACAGACTGTTCATGGGGCAAGCACTGACAAGGAGGCTGAGGTGAGACATTATTACTCTCTCCAGCTACCTGAAGAGAAGTTGGAGTGAGGAGAGGACAGTCTCTTCTCCTTGGTGGCAAGTGACAGGACTAGAGGAAATGGCTACAAGCTGCTCCAGGGGAGCTGCTCTGCTTCACAGAGAGGGTTCTCAGACATTGGAATGGTCTGCCCAGGGCAGTGGTGGAGTCACCACTCCTGGAAGAGGTTTAAATGCCATTTGGATCTGGCGCTTAGGGATGTGGTTTAGTGTTGACCTTGCAGTGCTAGGTCAAAGGTTGGACTGGATGCTCTCGAAGGTCTCTTCCATCCAGAGATACTCTGTGCTGTGTGAGGTGCCATGTGAAGAACACAAGTCCTGGCCCTGATTCTGCTGAGGACTCACTGTGTGAGCTGAGGCAAGACTGCTCCATCATCCTTTTTGTTCTCAGTAGGCTGACTGATTCTCCCCTTCAAGTCCAAGGGAGCCTGAAAGCATTTAACTGCCTCACAAAGATATGTCATGCGATCTAACATTCTGAGCACAGAACTGGGAGCCAGGAGCTTTTAATGGTGCCTGTAGGGATTGGAGCCAAATCACTTAACCTCTTTGCTTCTCAGCTTCTCATCCATAAAAAGAAAACTATGCTTGCGTTGCCGGCTGGGGTTTTATGAGAGTTAATTCATAGACCTGTATGGAAAATGACTCCTCCTCTGCTGTACAAATGCAACCCTTTTATTTGAAAAACCCAAATATGGATAATTTCAATAGAAACCAAGACCCTGCAAACAGAAGTTTAAAACGCTGGCTGAGTTGTACTCAAGGGAAATAAACCTATTCCTTCTGCAAGAGCAGCTCTCCATTGTGAAAACGAAGGAGGGTTTTCTTGGAAATAAGGTTTTGCACTAGAAAACAGTTTGGACAAAATAGTTTTGATCAGCCTTAGCACAAGTGAGCCATTCTGCACCGAGAAAGTGCTGGGCTTGCAAAATACTTCGCAATCCTCCCATTGACAGCTCAGCCGGTGCCAAATAGCTGTATTCCCCCTAGCACAGTGAAATCATCAAGTACTTGTGGCTGATTTGCATCGGGTTTAATTTGTTTGAACAAGCGGGGCCAGATCCTCAGCTGGGCTCAATTAGCAATAAACCCAGCGCCGCTCCGCCGCTCGCACCACGGAAGGCTTCGCCTCCTTCTGCTGTGACCGTGGGCGAGTCCGAGACCTGGGCCGGAGCCGCCGAGGGATGGGCCGGGCCGGGCCGGGCCTGGCCGGGCTGCCGCTAGAGGGCACCCGAGGCCCGGCTGCAGCGGCCCCGCTCCGCTCAGCCCTGCCGGGGCCGCGCTGCCCGGCGAGGCTCTGGGACGTGCCGCGGCTCCGCTCGGGACAACGCGGCGGCAGCGCTGCTCGGCTCGGCACGGTTGCGGCGGGAAGGCTGCGCTGCCGCGGGCAGCTGCTGCCGGAGCCGCCGCGGCCGGAGCCGCCGCTGCCGCAGTCGCCGCCGCCGCAGTCGTCGCCGCCGCAGTCGTCGCAGGCTTGGTGGCCGCCTCCCGCCCGGGCTGTGCGAAACTCGCGGCGCGGAGCTGCTAAGCTGTCAAAAAGTCTCCAACTGCTGGGAGCAGAAGAGGCAGCAGAGCTGCTCGACGAGGGGTGCTCGGGTTTTCAACTCTCTCCCCAAGCAGGGGCTGTGGCTGGGAGCCAAGCCCAGAGAGGCTGCGAGTCTCTGCCAGGCTCTGCTCCTCCTACCCGGGATGCTACAAGCAGCGGCGATGGCTTTAGCAGCCCGATGGACTCAGCTGCTGAAACCACGGCGCCTTCTATCACTGTTTAGCTCACAGCACAAATAGCGGCGTGCTCGGAGCTGGCTGCAGCTCGGCACAGTGCCTTACTCTCACGCTTGTCCCCGCTGAAGTGAGCAGGGACAGCATTAGCCCGGCGTCAGAGAGCTGATGTCATGAGCCGCTGCTGCTGCAGGGCACTCACCGTCAAGCTTCCAGTTATAAATGCCTGGACACATAGGAAGAAAAGAAACAAGGTTTGCCAGAAGGAAAAAAAAGTCTGTTTGGTCCCAGCTTGCTTTCTTCTCTTAGTAGCAAAGAAGACACAAAGATTTTGCCAAAGGCTTCCCTAAGCATGGACACTGACTCTCAGCTGCTAGTGATGGGGAAAAATCCCACCCCCAAACTATCTGCTACTAAATGCAGCCCCTCCTGAGTGAGCTGAAGTCTCTCGATGGAGGACTTTCAGCTAAAAGGTTAGAAAGCAGTAAATAAGTGTGCTTTGGCCAAGAAACACTTTTTCTGCCGCCTTTATTCGAGTTCACTGATGCCAACTAGAGCACAGTGAGGTGTTACAAACTTGGCTGCATGGCTGAAAGGTAAACTGGAGCCTGTGCTGTGCGCTTCAGGCAGCATAAGGACCACAGACTTTATCTGATGGCAATTCACCTTCAGTACCCTGGCCTCCCAGGCACTGCCTGGGGAGCTGCAGGAATGAGCTGCACTTGTGTCTCTGTGGTGGGCCCTGTCCTTTCCTGGTGTTGATCCACCAAATCAATTTTCAGAGGGCATTAATTTCCTTCACTGGAAGTAACACAGTGAGAGCTCTAACCAGGGCTTTAAGTCTGCCAGAAACTGCAGCTTTCTCCCCGGAGTCTAGCTGCAAGAATAGATGTGGCTGTCTTCCCTTTGCCTTGTTTTGTTGAAGACACCTTTAAGGAAGAAAGGGACCTGGGGATACTGGTAGATAGTAGACTGAAGATGAGCCAGCAGTGTGCCCAGATGGGCAGGAGAACCAATGGCATCCTGGGCTGGCTCAGGAGCAGTGTGGGCAGCAGGACAAGGGAGGTTCTTCTGCCCCTGTGCTCAGCACTGCTCAGGCCAGCCCTGGAGTGCTGTGTCCAGTTTTGGGCCTCTCAATTCAAGAGAGATGTTGAGGTGCTGGAAGGTGTTTGGAGAAGGGCAGCAAGGCTGGGGAGGGGCTCAGGGCAGAGCTCATTGCTGTCTGCAGCTCCCTGCAGGGAGGCTGTAGCCAGCTGGGGTTGGGCTCTGCTGCCAGGCAGCCAGCAGCAGAAGAAGGGGACACAGCCTCAAGCTGTGCCAGGGCAGGTCTAGGCTGGATGTTAGGAGGAAGTTGTTGGCAGAGAGAGTGATTGGCATTGGAATGGGCTGCCCAGAGAGGTGGTGGAGTGGCTGTGCCTGGAGGTGTTGAAGCCAAGCCTGGCTGGGGCACTCAGTGCCATGATCTGGTTGATTGGCCAGGGCTGGGTGCTAGGTTGGGCTGGGTGAGCTTGGAGCTCTCTTCCAACCTGCTGGATTCTATGGTTCTATGATTCTAAGATCATCTTGATATGAAATAGGTGGAGTTATGTTCCAGCAGGCCTACAGACCAGCAGTGGCAAACCCAGCTACAAGAAGACAACTGGAATGTGGATGTGGTGGGGAAGGGCATGGCATGGCCACGGCCAGGGTGGGATGTCACTCCTCTTTGCCACTTCAGGAAGCTGGCATAAGGCAGCTACCACAAAGCTCATTTGAATAATTCCCACATCTATGCCAGATGCTGGCCACATGGCCTGAGGGAGGGGGAAGGAAGAAGGGTGAAATGCCTTTTTTTTCCCCTTTGGTGTCCATACTTATTTTCTACACAGCTGTTTGTAGTTGTAGAGAATAAATACTGATAAAGCAGCCCCTCTCTCTCCTGTTTTAGTGCTCTGTATGATTCATATTTCTGGAACGTGCACAGAGCTTGGAGCTCACAGAGCTAAGCTGCAGGCTGTAGTGTAAGAAAGGGCCATGAGGATGCTTTTAGATGTGAAACTCTTAAAATCATCACATTGATCAAACCCACAAACATTGGCATTGCTGCTCTGCTTCTCCTGCAGTGGGCCTGACCCTGGCAGTCTCTCTTGCAGTAGTCCACACGGGGGGTTTGTCCTTCCCTGGGTGAGACTGGGGCTTTGTGTTGGGTGCCTGGGCAACAGCAGCAGCTCTTCATGGAGAGAGAAGGCAGAGGGGTGAGGCTGGACCCCACCGTCCCCCAACAGCTCCGGCTCCCAGAGCTGGGCTGGATGCGGTGCTGCAGGTCTGCCCAGCAAATGTGTGAGGTGAGGTGGGCTCGAGTGGGCTGGGTCTGTTCTCCCCAGGAGCTAGGACAGGTCATTAGGGCTGCTGCCACAGGCAGTTAGCAGAGCAATTGAGCTCAGCTCAAATAAACACGAGAGGAAAAGCCTTTTCCCCGCGGGCTCCCTTCTTTCCGAGCTTTCTCTTCTCCTGCATCAGTTCAGCTTTATGTAAGGGAAACCTGCAAGCCCAGATGAAAAGTTTAAGGTTGTAGAGGGGAGTAACTTCCTTCAAGACTGCAATACTGCGTCTTAACCTGGAGAGGGGGGAATGGAATATGACAATGACTCTGTCACCTCCCGGGCAGTACTGCCTCTTCAACACGTCCAGTACAGGAACCCCTGAGTGCTCTCCCCTGTGATGTATAAGTACTGATCGCTGGTATCACTCTTCCACAAGCCAGCAGTGTTACAAACACGCTGTGGCCTCAGAAGTAGCTTTCTGGGGAAATCCTTTTCCTGGCTAGCAGTGACTGCAGCGGTGGCAGCTGATAGAATTAGGAGCAGGGACCTACATAAGCACACCACTGGAGCCATTATCTGGCTCGTTCCTGAGGTTGCTAATGTAACTTTTATGCTGAGCTGTAGCTGCTGAGGGCAGAAAGTGGATTAGGTAACTATGTCATGAAGGTGGAGAAGGATGGAGGTGAGCACTGCCAGTGGCACCACTTCATCCTCTGCACCATGAGGGGTAGTGCTCGGTGGCCAGACTGGCACCCTTCTCCTTTCAGGGATCCATGTTGCTGTCTACGACTACCTGAAGGGAGGCTGGAGGCCGGTTGGGGTTGGGCTCTGCTGCCAGGCAAGCAGCACCAGAACAAGAGGACACAGTCTCAAGCTGTGGCAGGGCAGGTCTAGGCTGGATGTTAGGAGGAAGTTGTTGTCAGAGAGAGTGATTGGCATTGGAATGGGCTGCCCAGGGAGGTGGTGGAGTGGCTGTGCCTGGAGGTGTTGAAGCCAAGCCTGGCTGGGGCACTTAGTGCCATGGTCTGGGTGATTGGGCAGGGCTGGGTGCTAGGTTGGGCTGGGTGAGCTTGGAGGTCTCTTCCAACCTGGCTGATCCTATGAGCTCCAATGCTAACAGCTAGTTCCCAACACTATCAGCAAGAACACAATACTGTGACTAACAAAACCTTAGCCTGATTGCTCAGAGAAGACTTTAAGCTCTCACCCCATTCCTCTCTGATATTTAATTCATTTGCTTTGGAAGTAGAAAAGGTTAAGCAGATGCTGCTGAGATTTGGATTGCTCATCCTAAGTAGCCTGGGCTGGCAGCACTCCTCAGCCCTGCTGAGCCCATTAACCAAGTTACTCTCTTAGTCATCTCAACTGTGAGAATCCTTTTTTACACAACAACCTCAACCACAACTCCTCTACAGACATCTTAATCGGAAGAAACTACAAAACCCAGCCAAGACCACAACTTCTGCCAGAGCAGTAGGAAAGAAAGGTCACAACGGTGGTGATTTTTAAACTAGGTGAATCACAGCCCCAAGGCCTTTCCATGGAGCACAACAGAAATGTGGAGAGTGCTGTGGAGGATTAGTGAAAGAAATAAACCAAGGAAGATAAAAGGAGAGGTATATGCATGTGGGTAGTGCCTGCTGGCTTGTCTCAGCTCTGAACTAACACCTGAAGGCAAAAGGGGTCAGAAGGAGCTTCCCAAGGTGCTCGGTGTGGTGTGCTCTAGGAGCAGTGTGACCAAAGGAGGGGAAGGGAAGACAGAGTTTTCTCTGGAGTGCCAGCTCTTCTCTCCGTTTGCTGCTGATGCAGCCTGGACAGATGCAGTCAGCCCTGGAAAAAAGACTTGATACACTGGAACAAAACAGTGCTGAGGAATGGATGGTGCTGAGCACAGTTCTTCATCCCCTCTTGAGGGATTCTGCTACAACTAATGCTCAGCTGTATCTAAATTAGCCTAATCCAAGCTCCTCACCTTACTCAAAGCAGCAGCAGTTGCTCTCAGAATGAGTAGATCACTCTTCATCTCCTAGGGTATATTGTACCTTTAGGCATAGCCTCCAACAAGACGTTGAGTGTTAATCACACTGCCTTGAAGATAATCTCCTGGGCACTGGTGACTCACAGACACACCTCTGAGTCACTCTTCTTTCATTACTTCCTCTTGCTTCTTCGGGGTAGAAACTTACTGCTGGTTTACACCCGTGGCAAATTACATCTTCCTGCTACGCTGAGCTTGCGGTTTTGGCTGGGGACTCTGGAAGGAGAGGCAGTGCTCAGGCTTCACCCAACCTACTGGAGCAAGGAAGTCACTTGATCCTGTTCACTTCCTCACACCCAGGAAGGATGCTTTAGGGTAAGCTTCTGAGTAGCCCAGGCCATTGCGGTGGAATTATCTGTTGAATGATGTGGTGCTTGGGCTCAGCCAGCATGGCAAAACGTAGCTTGTGGTCACAGCATGAGACAACATGAAAAGCCCTTTAGTGTTGGGAGACAGAGTGAAGAGCTAGCACAAAAAAGCCCTAAGAGAAGCTGGGGCAAAGCCCATTGGATTCTGGTTTGCAACTCACATTGGCCATGGGAAGAACTATCGATGATTACATCAGCTGAAACTAAGCTTCTTGCTGCCATTCTCACCTGAGAAAGCTGAAACCCAGAGGAGCTCAAAGCTGTCCTCAGACCCCACCTGGAGTACTGTGTGCAGTTCTGGAGCCCTTAACACAAGCAGGACATGCAACTGTTTGAGCCAGTCCAGAAGAGTCTGTGAAGATGCTCGGAGGGCTGCAGCAGCTCCGCTATGAGGACAGGCTACAAGAGTTGGGGCTCTGCAGCCTGGAGAAGAGAAGGCTTCCAGGAGACCTTAGAGTGGCTTTCCAGTATCTGAAGGGGGCCTACAGGAAGGCTGGGGAGGGACTATTGACAAGGTCTGGCAATGACAGGATGAGGAGGAATGGGTTTGAATTGGCAGAGGGGAGATTCAAAGTGCATGTTAGGAAAGCTGTCTTTGCAGTGAGGGTGGTAAGACACTGGCACAGGTTGTGCAGGGAGGTTGTGGAGCACAGGAGCACCCAATGTGATCAAATATTGGGTGCTTCTGTGCTCCCCAACCTCCCTGGAGGTGTTCAAGGCCAGGCTGGATGAGGTCTTGAGCGACCTGTTCTAGTGGGAAGTGTCCCTGCCTGTGGCAGGGGGTTGGAACTGGCTGAGCTTTGAGGTCCCTTCCAACCTAACCCATTCTATGATTCCATGATGTGAATCCTTATTATACCTGGGATCAGGCCTCCATCACTTCTGGTACCCAGAGCTGAGTCTCATTTAGCCAAGACTAAGAGCAAAAAGATACCTTTCAGTGTCCCAGAATATCACCTCTCTAGCAGATGCCACCAAATCCATTTCCTTCAAAGTAATGAAGTGAGATTGTTTATGGGAATGTTTTCAAAGAGCTGAACCTGCAAGGTCCTGCTCACAGTTCAGGAAATAGCAGAATATAAATCTGTCCAAGTCAGCCAAGCTCAGAGCAAATTCAATCCTGGAAGGCAGCGGCAGCAGCAACATCTTGTTCTTTCGGTGTAACGGCTGTTGGTGCTGGGATTTAGGGGGATTAGGCTGATTTAGGAAAAAAGAGGGCAATATTAATATACAAAATTGTTAAATGTCAACCCCAATCCTTTAATAATGTGTGTGTCTGGTTGAGGATGGGAGTGCTTTCAAAACCAGCTATTCCAGAAATCCATTTGGCAAGTCCCAACAAGGAGCCCAAATCAATTACCCAGGCAGCAGTCTTTTGGGGGCACATTTTCAGCATGGTATGTGCAGAGCTAAGCCCTCTGCTGCCATTACTGTTAATGGGATTGGCACACCCAATTCCTCACACACATGGGGGGAAGTTTAAAGCCACCAGAAGAAAATATGACTTTGAAAGAATCAGAAATGTTTTCATACTCTCTAATCTTTCCTGTAGAGGGTAACTAAGTCACTTTGGTGCATGTAAGAAGTCTCAGTGCAAACACTGAGGGTTCCCTGCCCCTACACAAACCGTGTCCCTCAGCACCGTGTCTGCGGCGACTTCAAAGCCATGCAGACATGGTGCTGAGGGACATGGTTTAGCAGCAGGCTTGGTGGTGTGGGTAAATGATTGGGCTTGATGGTCTTAAAGGTTTTTTTTCCAGTCTAAGTGATTCTACACTCAAAGCTGAAACTGGGATGAAAGAGTGCAGGAGCTATTCCTGACAGCTCTGTGGAGAGCTTCGGAGGGGAACCCAGGCTGGCGAACAGGAGCTGTGCTTGGTGGGAGCTGCTGAACAGTAGCACCTCCTCTTAAGCATTTCTTGCAGAGCAGAAGGAAGCCTCTCTGAATTTTCATGCAGAAAAATCAGAGAAGACAAAAATCTGACAATTCCAGAGAAACAATTAGGCTAAAGCTGCCGGATAAGCTTTACACCTCTGTATCAGAGGGACTGGGAGCCAGTTATCTCATGGCACACAGAGCTGTGCCAGCTACCAGCTTACTGACTACCTTGAAATGGGTGGAAGGCACAGCTTCTGTCATTTCACAGAATCACAGAATCAGCCAGGTTGGAAGAGAGCTCCAAGCTCACCCAGCCCAACCTAGC
>WAAF01016077.1:157568-171809 GCA_013400475.1 Tricholaema leucomelas
CCTGAGCAGTGCTGAGCACAGGGGCAGAAGAACCTCCCTTGTCCTGCTGCCCACACTGCTCCTGAGCCAGCCCAGGATGCCATTGGCTCTGCTGCCCACCTGGGCACTGCTGCCTCCTCTTCAGCTCCTCTCTGCCAGCACCCCCAGCTCCCTCTCTGCCTGGCTGCTCTCAGCCACTCTGTCCCCAGCCTGTAGTGCTGCTTGGGGTTGTTGTGGCCAAAGTGCAGAACCCTGCACTTGGCCTTGTTCAATCTCATCCCATTGGCCTCTGCCTTTGTCTTTCTCTAACTTTGATCCAAAATTCAGGATGTTGAATTAAAATTCAAAGTCTGTTTTGATAAACTGGTAGTATCCTGTGCTAAAAATGAGGAGATTGTTGCAGCCAGTGCTGCTCACTGCTTTGTTCAGAGCACTTGTGTCACACGCTGAGGCAGGAACCCCTGAGATCTTCCCACAGCTTGCAGATCACCCTGTGGTGTGCCCTCTTCACAGGCTCATAGGCTCACAGGATATTAGGGGTTGGAAGGGACCCAAGGAGATCATCCCGTCCAACCCTCCTGCCACAGCAGGACCACACAATCTAGCTCAGGGCACACGGGAACACATCCAGACAGGCCTGGAAAGGCTCCAGAGAAGGAGACTCCACAACCTCTCTGGGCAGCCTGTGCCAGGGCTCTGGGACCCTTACAGCAAAGAAGTTCCCCCTTGTGCTGAGCTGGAACCTGCTGTGCTGCAGCTTCCATCCATTGCTGCTTGTCCTGTCCCAGGGAGCAGTGAGCAGAGCCTGTCCCCCCCTCCTGACCCCCAGCTCTCAGGTGTTTATAAGCATTTATTAACTCCCCTCTCAGTCTTCTCCAGACTAAGCAGCCCCAGGTCCCTCAGCTGCACAGTCCAAACTGACATCCTTAGGTGCATCTAGATGTCCTTAGGTGCACCTAGATATCCTTAACCTAGCATCAAAGGGGCAAAATTAAGAGTGGGGCTCTGGAATTCCAGCTCCCTCTTTTAAATCCCTAGGTTTGGAATGCTCTCCTTCACCCTGCTCTCGTGGCTGGTATGAAAGTGGATCGAGTTCCCACGAGCAGAGCCCAGAGACTTTCTGCAGCAAGTTCAGTAGTGCAGTGCTGTCTAACAGCTCCAGCTGAGGAGAGCTGGGCAGCTTCCCTCCTCTGCAGCCATGCATTTCTCCAGAGTGCCTCACTGTAGGTGTAACTATTGCTCAAGGGATAGAAACCAATTGTCTGTTTGTATCTAGAGGCTGGAGCCGGCTTCGCAGTTAAGTGCTCTACACACAAAGGTCACCACAAGCCCTTCATGAAGTTGGCAAAAGAGCTCTTCAAATTCCAACCCCCAGGTTTTGTTGCTGATGTTCTGGCTAGCTCTTCTGTGCTGGGTTCCCATGGATTTAGTTTACAGCTAGTTCAGCCTCTTAATCACACCCATGTAGTGCAGGGGACGGGGTACTAAGGCAATGTGGGAAAACAGAAGTGCTATTTCTGGCTCTAGGGTTTACTTGCTCTGTGCTGGTACATTCCTTACTCCCTCTTCCTTCCTTAGGTGAGGTCTTCAGCATAGAATGTATTTTTTGTAGCTGAGTGAGTGACATTCATCCTGATTTTCACCAGTACGAAGCAGCAGAGGACCAACCCTCAACAAACATTACAAGAAGGCTGTGGAGATGCTGGAGAGTGTCCAGAGCAGGGCCAAGAGGATGCTCAGAGGGCTGCAGCAGCTCTGCTGTGAGCACAGACTGAAAGAGTTGGGGCTGTGCAGGCTGGAGCAGAGGAGGCTCCCAGGTGAACTTCTTGTGGCCTTCCAGGATCTGAAGTGGGCTACAAAAAGCTGGGGAGGGATTTTTTAGGCTGTCAGGGAGTGCCAGGACTGGGGGGATGGAGCAAACCTGGAGGTGGGGAGAGTCAGGCTGGAGGTGAGGAGGAAGTTGTTGAGCAGGAGAGTGGTGAGAGCCTGGAATGGGTTGCCCAGGAGGTGGTTGAGGCCCCATGGCTGGAGGTGTTTCAGGCCAGGCTGGCTGAGGCTGTGTGCAGCCTGCTCTAGGGTAGGGTGTCCCTGGGCATGGCAGGGGGTTGGAACTGGCTGCTCCTTGTGGTCCCTTCCCACCCTGACTGATTCTGTGAAACAGTCTTACATAAATAGAAGTTTTTGAAACAGCAATGACTGCCTTTCTGAGGGCAGAGGCTATGTTGAAGACATCTTCTGAAGCTCATGGGGATGGAAGGGAAGGCTAGGGAAGGGGCTGAGCTATCTTTGGTATGGCTCCAGAACCACATCCAGAAATCACTTGAATTCCACAGGTCGTTGTGCTTTGGTTTTGACGCAGAATGTTTAAGAACAGGGTGTCAAAGTCAGGACTGGTTCCAGAGCTGGTGTAAACTGGCAGGCAGCCATTTGCTTCCACCTGAAATGTGCTCCTCAAAGGTCACAATACCTGGAGAGTGTCAATAATTAGGTCTGTGGGTCAACAAAAGCTGCCAACTTGAATTAGCTGTTGGGCCACTTGAGTTTAAGCCAAACATTGACTGTGCATTGGAGAATGCTCTTCACAGTTACAGAGACATCAGAGCTGCTGCAGGTAAATATTGTCCCTGCAGGGTCCTATCTGATGCTCACTTGTCACACTTTCCCAAGGAGCAAATGTGAACTTATTCTCTAAAGATTCTTCTTCCTTTACCAGGTTTTAGATGGGATTTGCAGCAGTGAAAGCCAGGGGAAGCAGAGATGGGACAGTCCTTGTGGAGGTGCTGAACTAACACTTCAGTGCAGAGAGCATCATCTGCACTGGGAAACAAAACCTACTGCATGGTCAGTCAGGCTGCTTACTTCATCAGGGTTTGCCTTAAGCTACTCAAGCAGCATTTAATTTGCCTACTGCAACATTCTCCAGGAGCATTTTCCATAACAGCTGTCCTGCAGCACATGGTCTGGATAAATCATGGAACCAGTCAGAATCAAGCAGGTTGGAAGAGAGCTCCAAGCTCACCCAGCCCAACCTAGCACCCAGCCCTGCCCAATCACCCAGACCATGGCACTAAGTGCCCCAGCCAGGCTTGGCTTCAACACCTCCAGCCACGGCCACTCCACCACCTCCCTGGGCAGCCCATTCCAATGCCAATCACTCTCTCTGCCAACAACTTCCTCCTAACATCCAGCCTAGACCTGTCCTGGCACAGCTTGAGGCTGTGTCCCCTTCTTCTGCTGCTGGCTGCCTGGCAGCAGAGCCCAACCCCAGCTGGCTACAGCCTCCCTGCAGGCAGCTGCAGACAGCAATGAGCTCTGCCCTGAGCCTCCTCTTCTGCAGGCTGCACACCCCCAGCTCCCTCAGCCTCTCCTCACAGGGCTGTGCTCCAGGCCCCTCCCCAGCCTTGCTGCCCTTCTCTCAACACCTTCCAGCACCTCAGCATCTCTCTGCAATGGAGGAGCCCAGACCTGGACACAGCACTCCAGGGGTGTCCTGAGCAGTGTTGAGCACAGGGGCAGAAGAACCTCCCTTGTCCTGCTGCCCACACTGCTCCTGAGCCAGCCCAGGATGCCATTGGCTCTGCTGCCCACCTGGGCACTGCTGCCTCCTCTTCAGCTCCTCTCTCCCAGCACCCCCTGCTCCCTCTCTGCCTGACTCCTCTCAGCCACTCTGTCCCCAGCCTGCTTGGGGTTGTTGTGGCCAACGTGTAGAACCCTGCACTTGGCCTTGTTCAATCTCATCACCATCACTGCCAGTGCACCTCGGCTGTCAGCAGCAGTGGCAGAACCATGCCAGCCCCTCAGGCTGCAGAGGAGAACTCTCCCTTGGTGGCGCATGCTGGAAAAGTCAAGCCATGTGCCACGACCCTCACGCGTCTGGCCAGCCTGCGCTCAGGGTAAAATAGGTCAAGGCTGAGATGCCCTGGCAGAGCCACGGAGGGAAGTTTGCATAATGCCTGCCCCACTGCCTCTGACTCCAGCCAGTAGCTATTAATCATCACTTCCAGGAGCAGTAAACTCACCCAGGCAATTTAATTGCCCGGGGAGGCGGTGGAGTCACCGTCCCTGGAGGTGTTTAGGAGGCGGCCGAGGCCCTTAGTGCCATGGGTTAGTTAACTGGAAGGGTTAGGTGGGAGGTTGGACTGGATGATCTGAGAAGTCTTTTCCTGCCTGGTTCATTCTATGAATTATAAGGAAACCTGGAAAGGCATTTTTAAAACACAGCATAAAATACAAATGCCCAAGAGAGGAGTGGCACAAACAGCCCCTTGGAGCCTGCTGGGGAGCCAAGGAGGAGGCTCTCTTTGGTGCTGTTCTGCTGTCAGTGTGAAAATGGCATCAAAACTAAGCAGCAAGAAGCATTGTTTTGAAGGGGTGAATGGACACCCACGGAAAGAGATTCAGAGATTGACAGAATGGCTTAGGTTGGAAGGGACCTTAATGATCACCTCGTTCCCACCCCTGGTCATGGGCAGGGACACCTCCCACTAGCCCAGGCTGCTCAAGGCCACACCTATCACAAGAACTTTTTGCCTCCAACCTGTCCCCCTCCCTAAACACTGAACTTGGTGTTGCTTGTTTGTCCTGCTCCAGACATTGCCAAAAGAGTCTTTTTTATCATAGATGATTTATACACAGAGAAGTTAAAACCAAACTGACCTTTCTCACCCACCAGAGAGCCCCTGGCCAGTCTTGTATCCCACTGCCTACTCAGAACATAGAATCACAGCATCAACCAGGTTGGAAGAGAGCTCCAAGCTCAGCCAGCCCAACCTAGCACCCAGCCCTGCCCAATCACCCAGACCATGGCACTAAGTGCCCCAGCCAGGCTTGGCTTCAACACCTNTAAACCAGTGTGCAATAAAGTGGATTAGAGTTGAATCATTGTGAGATGTATCCCAAGCATTGCATGAAAATCATCCCTAGAAGGCTCTAGAGATGAAGATCCTGTCTGGTCACCTGGGATTTTAAGGCTCAGTGTGTAACAGGGGAAGTAACATCTCAACATCTCTCTTGAACTGAGGACCCCAGCACTGGACACAGCACTCAAAGTGTGGCCTGAGCAGTTCTGAGCAGAGGGGCAGAATAACCTCCCTTGTGCTGCTGGCCACACTGTGCTCTTTGTCACGCATGGACACCCTCTGGGATGTGCCTGCTTGCAGAAGGCCTGGGAGGAGCAGCAGCCAGGGCCTTTTGCAAGACCTTAGCCCATTTAGCAGATGGAGCTGCTGAGAAAAGTCACCACCTTGGGTTTTTTTTTTCTGGAAAAAGCCATGTTACATAAGTGCTTCTGTAACTTGGTGTGTTTCATAAGCAGCCTGGCAAGGGCAGCACTTCACATTCTGGGTATCATTCTACAGAAACATTTCCAATAATCCTCTCTGTGTACAAAGCAGCATTGCCTCATCCTGCTCTGGCATTTCATCTACTAGTTACTATTTTCAGAAGGGCTCTTTCCAAATCCAAAAGAAAACAACAATCTCACACTTATCCACAGCCTTTCATCCCAGAAGATTCCAAAGAGCTCTGCAGAATTAAACCAAAGCAGCCATGTTGGACACGAGGGGTGGCCTCCTTCCTCCCTGAAACACAGCCAGCTCCGGGGTGAAGCATGGTGAGTACCAACAGCTCGGAGCAGTGTTCAGCAGGGAGTGCAGAGTGCCTGCTCTTCTTCTTCCAGGTCTCATTGCAGTGATGCTGAACTCTGTTACTTGTTTCACTCATGATGTGGATCCCTCTACCTACCACAACATGCCAGGCTGCAGCTCAGGAGGGTATAGAAGGAAAACTTGGCCACCTCCACTGCAGTGCCCTGATCCCTTTGCCCCCCATCAAGACACAGATGAGGCTGCTCAAAACCTGTGGAGGGTGGAAAAGGGGAAAGCAGCAGAGACTCGAGAGGCTCCTAAGAAAATGGATTATACCACCCCAGTAAAGTCCCCTAAAAGTAAAACTTCCCCCAGGCTGCCTCCTCTTCTTCACACACCTTTGTCTACCCAAACATCTGAAGGCCATCCTGGCTGAGTCTGCTGGAGTCCAGAGCCAACAGAACAGCTTCAGCTGAGTGGGAAATCTTTGGGATAGTCCTTGAAATCATTCCAGCAGGGAGAAACTGGGCTGCTCCTGGAGCAGCGTGGGAGTGTTTGGGAGGCAGCCACCCTGGATTCCTCGCCGGCAGGTTTCATGCAGGCTGCTCCTATTTACCTTCAGCACCTGCCCTGCCAGCAGCAAGCCCAGCTCTGGAGCAGCCCTGTGTCAGCAGGAGGCTGAGATCTTTTCTCTCCTGCTCTGCACACAGCAAACTCTCACCAGCTTCATATGGAAATATGTTCTGAACTTCTTTTTTTTCCCCTTCCAGGCTGTTTTTCTGCTGCCTCCAAGTGTCACAGCATAACTCAGTCAGGCTGTACCAGGATCCAGAGCTGGCCATATTATAATCTCATTTACAGGTATGAAGCCATAATTAGTGAACTCTGAATAAGCATTCTGTATTATGATGTTTAATACTTGTCTTGGCTAATGCAAATACAGGGGAAAGGCTATAATCTTATTTATGTGTATCAATGAACTGAATATATGTCTTTACAAAAACCCTGCAGTACTTTTGCCTGCACAATTGAATCTGTGGCACCAAAACTGCACATTAACTGCTTAGACCAAGTTGTGCCTTGATTAAAACTGAAAAAAGAAAGGAAGGGGGGGGCTAAAAAAAAGCACCAACCTTGTTAACCCTCTTACCAGGCTAATACTGCACTCCAAATCCCCTTGGTTGTAATGGATTTTTTTTCCCCCTTCTTTTTAGACATACTTTATACAACAGTGAATTAAAGTGGCTTTTTATAAACACTACACGAGGTGAATAGCTGTAGCCTTGGCTAGGGGCTTTTGCTACCCTAATTCTCTACCAAGACTGTTATATAAAGGCTGTGTGCTAAAAATAACCCCCCAAAACAATCAGGGAAATGTTGCATTGTCACTCAGCAGGTCAGGGGCAAAGCAGAGGGTGCTACTTGTGGCTGGGAGTCATAGTCATAGGATGGTTTAGGTTGGAAGGGTCCTCAAAACTCATCCAGTTCCAACCTAGCACCCAGCCCTGCCCAATCACCCAGACCATGGCACTAAGTGCCCCAGCCAGGCTTGGCTTCAACACCTCCAGGCACAGCCACTCCACCACCTCCCTGGGCAGCCCATTCCAATGCCAATCACTCTCTCTGACAACAACTTCCTCCTAACATCCAGCCTAGACCTGCCCTGGCACAGCTTGAGGCTGTGTCCCCTTCTTCTGTTGCTGGCTGCCTGGCAGCAGAGCCCAACCCCAGCTGGCTACAGCCTCCCTGCAGGGAGCTGCAGACAGCAATGAGCTCTGCCCTGAGCCTCCTCTTCTGCAGGCTGCACACCCCCAGCTCCCTCAGCCTCTCCTCACAGGGCTGTGCTCCAGGCCCCTCCCCAGCCTTGCTGCCCTTCTCTCAACACCTTCCAGCACCTCAACATCTCTCTGCAATGCAGGAGCCCAGAACTGGACACAGCACTCCAGGGGTGTCCTGAGCAGTGCTGAGCACAGGGGCAGAAGAACCTCCCTTGTCCTGCTGCCCACACTGCTCCTGAGCCAGCCCAGGATGCCATTGGCTCTGCTGCCCACCTGGGCACTGCTGCCTCCTCTGCAGCTCCTCTCTCCCAGCACCCCCAGCTCCCTGTCTGCCTGGCTGCTCTCAGCCATTCTGTCCCCAGCCTGTAGTGCTGCTTGGGGTTGTTGTGGCCAAAGTGTAGCACCCTGCCCTTGGCCTTGTTCAGTCTCATCCCCGTGGCCTCTGCCCACCCATCCAGCCTGGCCAGGTCCCTCTGCAGGGCTCTCCTGCCCTCTGACAGCTCCACAGCTGCTCCTAGCTTGGTGTCATCTGCAAACTCACTGATGCAGGACTCAATTCCCTGGTCCAGATCATCAATAAAGATACTGACCAGGTCTGTGCCCAGCACTGATCCCTGGGGCACACCGCCAGTGCCAGCTGCCAGCTGGATGTGGCATCATTCACCACCACTCTCTGGGCCCAGCCCTCCAGCCAGTTCTTGACCCATTTCTGAGTGAATCTGTCCAAGCCATGAGCTAGGATCCCTCAGAGGGTGGAGTGAGCTGCTTTGGGCAAGGATGCTTTGCTGTCATCCAAACTGGTGGTGCTTTGCAGGGCAGGGAGTGACAACAGGGACTGTGCCTCTGTGGAGATGCTCGTGCAGCCGTGGGCACACACTGCCGAGGGTGCTGAGCACAGCAGGAGGGATGCCCATGGTGCCCACCTCCACGGTGGTAGATGTTGCTCTGTCACAGGGGTGTGAGCTCACACTTACCCAAGAGTTTCACCATGAAGGTGTTTGTTAGCACACCACACCACACTGTGTCCCAAAGGCAAATCCCAAGGGCTTCTGAGCTCCCAGCGGAGCTGTCAGAGCTGTGTGCCCTGTGCCCACGCCAGTATTTTACTGCCTGTGGCTGCAAATTTCCTGCCTTTGTTTGGGTCACACCTGAAATTTTACTGACTTGAAGCAAAATTCTGCGTGGCTCCATCAGCACTTGTAACATATGGCTCAGTCTTTAGGACATAAATGGTGTCCTGGTAGCTGCTGAACAAACCAAGGCTGCGGTCTCAGTCCTTATGGGTGATGTAATCCTCGGCACTCTGGGACTGGCACCTCACTCAGAGCACTTGTAAATAAAGACTACTGTAGTGTACAGGTTTGTCTGGGGTTTGGAGACTGGGAAGAGCTCTGCTTTGTGTTGTTGATATCTGTCACAAGCTGCTTTGCAATCCCACTGCAGCAGAGCCAAGTGGAGGCTTTCACAACAGACTGAGATGCGGCTCGACGCGAAGAACTTCTCTTCTGTGCTCTGTGACACAGAGCTCTGGCTAGCAACAGCCTTTGAGATTGTGGTGATCTCAGAGATTCAGAGAATGGGTTAGGTTCGAAGGGGCCTTAAAGCTCATCCAGTTCCAACCTCCCTGCCTCCCACCAGCCCCAGGTGCTCAAGGTCTCATCCAACCTGGCTCTGAACACCTCTAGGGAGGGGGCATCCACAACCTCCCTGGGAAGCCTATGCCTGTGCCTCCCCCCCCTCACTCTAAAGAATTTGTTCCTAATCTCCAGTCTAAATCTGTCCTCCTCAAGCTTCAATCCATTCCCCCTACCACTAGAAAAAAAAAGTCTCTTCTGGGCTTCCTTGTAGGCCCTGTCCAGGTACTGGAAGGCTGCTCTAAGGTCTCCCTGGAGCCTTCTTTCCTCCACACCTACAAATATGTCTGCTTTATAATGGTAGCATAAAAAGTAATTTGAGAAGAACTCCAACCCCCCCATATAATGTCTGTGGCCAAATGCAGAAACCACAGACCTCACAGTTGCTGGAGCTGTGTCGTTTCCCTGCCACTCAGTTGTCCAACTGCCACTCCAGAGGCACACGGCGCTGGCAACGCCACCTCTCATAGATCAGCTAGACAGGATTCGGGCTCGTGCTCGCCCAGTCCCACCAGAAAGTGCCAGTCCTACTTGGCTGGGCACTCCATGAAAGCCCACTGCCAGGCCTCACCCTGTCATAGAATCACAGAACTCACAGAGCCAAGCAGGTTGGCAAAGCCCCTCAGGAGCACCAACTCCAACCTGGAACCCTACTCTACAAGATTCACCCTAAACCATAGCCCCAAGCACCACATCCAAACAGCCCTTACACCCAGGGTGGGTGACTCCACCACCTCCCTGGGCAGCTCATGCCAGTCCCTGACCACTCTCTCCATGAAAACCTTTTTCTTAATGACCAATCTAAACCTCCCCAGCCTCAGCTCGAGGCCATTCCTCCTTCTTCTGTCTCCAGTTCCCTGTGAGCAGAGCCCAGCAGCAGCGTCTCCACAGTGTCTGTTCAGGTAGCTGTAGACAGACAGAAATGAGGTGCCCAGGGAAGCTCCTGGCAGAGATGAAAGCGTAGCTGAGCTTTCCCTGAGGGTCTGTCTGCTGCTTCTGCCAGCAAAGCCTCTGCCTGCCCACCCACCCCTCTGCCGCAAGCTCCGGGTGGCACCCCCCAACTCTTCTGGGAAGTGAAGGACCACAGCTGGTCCTTTTCTCACTTCATGGGAAATAAGGAATTTTCTCAGTGGATATTTCCAGAGGCTGAGCTATTCTATCTCCTGTTCTAAGGGAAAATACTCTAGGAATTTTCTTAATCATTTTAACATCGCTCACTCGTTTTTATTCCCCCCTTCAGTTCCTCTCTGTCAGGAGAATAATTAAAACAAGAAAGAGAAAAATCCATCTGAAAGGGAAGGTTTTTCTTCAATCCTGTAAAGGAGGAGTATAATTGATCCAACTATAAATTTTACAGGCATGGAATCAATGCTTATTACAGCCCAAACATGCCAGGGTCGCTTCTCTGTGGCCAGTTTAAAGCTGTTCCCGTGAAGTACGACGTGAAACGGGAAAGCTTTAGTCCCAACATGAAAAGGTTTAGATTGTGTTACCTCTGCACAGCTCGCCCTGACTGCTGGGATCTGATTTCAGGGCTTCACACAGAAGACCTTCCATTGTGTGCTTTGTGCCTTCTCTCCCTGTGAGGAGAGGCTGAGGGAGCTGGGGGGGTGCAGCCTGCAGAAGAGGAGGCTCAGGGCAGAGCTCATTGCTGTCTGCAGCTCCCTGCAGGGAGGCTGTAGCCAGCTGGGGTTGGGCTCTGCTGCCAGGCAGCCAGCAGCAGAAGAAGGGGACACAGCCTGAAGCTGTGGCAGGGCAGGTCTAGGCTGGATGTTAGGAGGAAGTTGTTGGCAGAGAGAGTGATTGGCATTGGAATGGGCTGCCCAGGGAGGTGGTGGAGTCGCCGTGGCTGGAGGTGTTGAAGCCAAGCCTGGCTGGGGCACTTAGTGCCATGGTCTGGGTGACTGGGCAGGGCTGGGTGCTAGGTTGGGCTGGGTGAGCTTGGAGCTCTCTTCCAACCTGCTTGAGTCTATGATTCTACGACTGATTCTGGGCTAAAACCGGCTCCTGACAGTCACAGTAAGGAGCTGCTTTAATGTAGATATTAATTTAACCTTAAAGCCTTAAATAGGCTTTGCTTTTATGATTTGGTTGTCAGGAAAACACTGAACAAAGGAGTCTGAATGGAGCTCAGTCGTGGCAATGATGGTAAAGCTTTGCAATCTCTCTTCATTCTGTCCTTGGAAGGGACTACAGGACAGGCGGAGAGAGTTGGGTCTTTTCAGTCTGGAGAAGAGAAGGCTTCAAGGAGACCTTGGAGTGGCCTTCCAGGATCTGAAGGGGGTTACAAGAGGGCTGGGAAGGGACTATGGATAATGTCTTGTAATGAGAGGATGAGGAGGAATAGGTTTGAACTGGCAGAGGGGAGACTGAAACTGGATGTTAGGAAGAAGTTCTTTGCAGTGAGGGTGGCGAGACACTGGCACAGGTTGCCCAGGGAGGTTGTGGAGGACAGAAGATCACATTGGATCAAAGATCACATGGGGTGCTTCTGTGCTGCACAACCTCCCTGGAGATGTTCAAGGCCAGGTTGGATGAGGCCTTGAGTGACCTGTTCTAGCAGGAGGTGTCCCTGCCTGTGGCAGAGGGTTGGAACTGGCTGAGCTTTGAGGTCCATTCCAACCTAACCCATTCCATGATTCTGAGACTGATCAGAAGAGCAAAATGGGCACTGGTGGAAGCTGAGGCAGAGGAAGTTTCATGTAAACACAAGGAGGAATTTTTCCCTGTGTGGGTGACAGAGCCCTGGGACAGGCTGCCCAGGGGGCTGTGGAGTCTCCCTCTCTGGAGAGATTCAAGACCTACCTGGATGTGTTCCTGTGTGATCTGCTCTGGGTGATGCTGACCTGGCAGGGGGGTTAGACTGGATGAGCTTTGGAGGTCCCTTCCAACCCCTGACATTCTGTGATTCTATGAAAAGGGCTTGCAGTGATAGGATGAGAGGGAATGGATTGAAGCTTGAGGAGGGCAGATTGAGACTGGAGATTAGGAAGAAATTCTTTCCAGTGAGGGTGGAAGGACACTGGAACAGGTTGCCCAAGGGGGTCATGGATGCCTCTCCCTGGCAGAGGCTCAGGGGAGACCTCATTGCTCTCTACAACTACCTGAAAGGAGGTTGTAGCCAGGTGAGATTGGTCTCTCCTCCCTGGCACCAAGGGACAGAATAAGAGGACAGAGCCTCAATCTGCACCAGGACAGGTTCAAGCTGGATGTTAGGAAGAAGTTCTTAATGGAAAGAGAGTTTGGCATTGGAATGGGCTGCCCGGGGAGGTGGTGGAGTCCCCATCTGTGATGGTTTGGGTGTTCCCCACTCCCCCTCCCCCTTCCTTTAGAAATCACCCAGACTAGACTCAGTGGCTCTGGAAATTGAATGAAGCTTTCTACTTGCAGCTTAGCACAATGTACAAGCAGATATCTACAGTATACACAGACATGTACAGGTAAAAGGTAACACAGAAACACAACAGCCCTCCCAGCAACCTGAGGCCCCAGGTAGGGCTCTCAACTGCCCTTCCACCTTCCCCCACCCCTCTCTACCTGACCCCAGACGTTGCCTTGTGCCAAGGAAGATTGGAGGGTCAGCCAGGGGGGTTAGGAAGCAAAGTGTATTAATCAGAGAGATGGCAGGTTAGGTTAGAGAGAAAAAAATGCATCCCAAAGCCCAGAGAGAGAGAGCAACTCCCTGATCTGTGTTTGTGTTCTTGTTCTCATACACCTCAGCAAGCCTAGGAGTGAAGTAGCCATCAGCATCGTTTTCTCCTCACAGCCTGTAACCTAGTTCATCTCACCAAAACACTCTAGCTTCAAACTAGCACACCACCCCTGGAGGTGTTTGAGAGGAGGCTGCATGAGGCACTCAGTGCCATGGGTTAGTTAATTGGAAGGGTTAGGTGATAGGTTGGACTCAATGATCTTAGAGGTCTTTTCCAACCTGGTTAATTCTCTGAGTCTGTGATTCTGTGTGTTCAAGGCCAGGCTGGATGAGGCCTTGAGCAACCTGAACCAGTGGGAGATGTCCCTGCCTGTGTCAGGGTGGTTGGAACTGGATGATCCCTAAGTTATCTTCCAGGCCAAATCATTCTATGATTCTGTGAATCTACCCCCAGGGGTAACTGAAAAGATGCAAGAGTTATGCAGGCACAGTCACTGCTGCAGCTACACCTCTCTGCTCTTCTGACCATGTGCCTGAAGTTTGCAATTAAATCCCAGAATCTCAGATTGCCAGGCTGGGAGGGACTCCAAGGACCATCTGCTGCAACCTTGCTAGATGATGGTGCCGTTGCAATGAGCTGTCCCAGACCCTGACAGGCTGAGGCTGAAAACTGCCCAGTGCAGGGCACTGCACTGCTGCCCTTGGGAGATGATTCCAGGGTCCAACTGTTCTCATGGGGAAACATTTTCTCCTGGAGTCCAGATGGAATCTCCCCAGCAGTAACTTGTCCCCACCACCCCTTGTCTTCTATGGGACTCCTTGTACAAAGGGAGCCTTCATCCTCCTGGTAGCCACCCTTTATGTACTGGTCCATGGTAATAAGCTCTCCCCTAAGCCTTCTCCAGGCTGAGCAGATCCATCTCTCTCAGCCTTTCCTCATAGTGCAGGGCTTCCAGTCCTCTGATGAGTGATGCTACAAAACATCTCAGCAGATGGTTTTCTGCCTCCTTTGTTGGCAGGGAAGAAAGCAAGTACCGGAATCTAACGGCAGAACGTTCAGTAGGGGCATTTGTCTGAGCTGGGGCCAGCCACACGGACTGGGGAACCTCACAGAATCACAGAATGTTAGGGGTTGGAAGTGACCTCAATAGATCATCCAGGCCAACCCCCCTGCCAGAGCAGGACCACCTATACCAGGTCAGCCAGGAACATGTCATAGAATCATAGAATCATAGAATGGTTTAGGTTGGAAGGGACCTCAAGGATCATCCAGCTCCAACCCCCTGCCACAGGCAGGGACACCTCCCACTAGAGCAGGCTGCTCAAGGCCTCATCCAAGGGATGTCCAGGCGGAATATCTCCAGAGAGCGAGACTCCACACCCCCACCCCCGGCAGCCTGTTTCAGTGTTCTGCCACCCTCACAGGGAAAAAAGAAATCCTCATGTTTCCATGGAACTTCCAATGGCTCAACTTCCACCCACTGCCCCTTGTCCTGTCACTGGGCATCACCAAGAGCCTGGCTCCATCCTCTTGGCACTCACCCTTTAGATATTTATAAACACTAATGAGGTCACCCCTGTATCAGGAGCAGTGTGGGCAACAGGACAAGGGA